>JAUBNZ010001491.1:0-11336 GCA_032355485.1 Bonnemaisonia californica | reverse complement strand
ACAGTCGGTATAGGCCAGGCCATGTTTTTAAAGGCCACCTACCAGTCCCCACCGGACGCCAAAGGCCCCCGTTCAGGCGTCGAACGTCCGCGCTCCGGCCCGGAACGTGCAAAGCCCCAGACATTTTCCAGCGCCTCCGGACACGTCACCCGCATCATTTCTGGCTCTCCCGCTGCTTCCTCCGCCGCCATCTCTGCAGCTGTTGGAGCTGCTGTCGAGCGCGTCAGGGCAGGTCTCGACTCTATTGACCTCTCCCCGACAGTTGAGAAGCAGGGCCAAGAACTCATCACCACGCGCAAACGAATTCTTATTATTGGTGACTCGTTGGTTAGCGGTGTCGGCGGGGAGTCTAGCTTTGATGATGGTCCTAGTGATGGACCCGCCCTGCCACGGCAAGTTGCTCGCTGTCTTTCCGAAATGCTCAACGTGGACGTCCAATGGAATGCAATGAGTCTCACCGGGGGAGACGTGCGTATGCTGAAGAGGAAAATTGTGCCTATGCTAACGCGCGAGAGGGAACGGGGAACCATTGGTGATATTTCAGCCGTCGTTTTGGTAACTGGTGTGAACGATTGGAAGCGAATTTCTCCAATCCGCACAGCCAACAAGTTTAAGGAGGACTTGGCAGAGTTTGTGAACAAAATTCGCGAACAGGTGGGGGAAGACTGCTCAGTGTTCCTCCCCGCGATTCCGGGTGTACATCATACACCGCGTTTTCACGAGCCTTTGCGCTCAATTGTGGTTTTCCTCAACGATTATTGGGACTCGCAGAAGGTACAACTGTCGCGCACAATGACGAACGTGTATTTTGTAGGTCAGCCACCAAACGAGGCTTGGGGAAGCAACCCTCTGCAGTTCTTCTCTACTTTAGATAGGGTGCACCCTTCGGAGCTGGGGTATCAGCGATGGGCGGAGCGGATTGCGGAACACATGGTAACTGCGTTCCGCAGGGGGGTGAGGGTAGCAAGTGATGCAACAGAGAAGATGGCTAATGCGACTCAACGGGTGAGTATGGTTGCGTCCAGCACTATGGGGCAAGCTGTTGGACAAGCAAGCAATGCAGCCGACACCGCGAATAAGGAAGTGTCCGATGCGACCAAAGCGGTGACCACGGCGGCTACGAATGCTACAGAGCGCGCAGAAACAACTACTCAAGAAAATTGATACGCGGTACTGCGGTGAACGATGTGCTGCCTTGATCGATTCGAGTAGTTGGTTGATGTTTGTGTTTAATTTCTCTGTACTTAGTTGTGGAATGAAAGGCGGGGCACTCTAGTCGACTGTGCAGCCCGCCGTTGACCGTTTAAATTTTGCAAGCTTGTCGCTGTTCGATCGCTTTTTTGCGGCGGTCTTCTTGTTAAGGAACCTGGAGTGTACAGCATCCTTCTCTAGGTAGCGCAGTGCGCGGTTGTAAATCTTCTACATAGTAATATTATGTTTTCTATATGCAAATTACTTGGACTTTGTAGATAGTGGCTATTGTGATTCTTCAATTGCTTTTCCGACGCTCAGGCCCAGGCGTCGGCATTTCGGATATCGGGGGCTAAACAGCATCTCTAGTAAAGTGTCCGTGTTGAAAGAGACGTTTTCATCGTCTCCATTAATACTTGCTGTAACGGGTTTTGCTCACAATTGGTTATGCCAACATGTTACATGTACGAGGTTTGTGTGTGAATTTCAGACACAAACCTTCAGACTTGGAAAGAGATATTGGCAGCAATGACGCAATGTAATATCGTGCTGTGGACGTTCTGCACATCAAGGCCATGATTGCCTTCAGCATCCTCACGTTTGATACTGTACTCTGCATTTGCGAAAGCCCTGTTACCCTTTGGTAGAGTACATGTACCGAAGGGTACATGTACTGTAGATACTTCCTGAGTAAAGGCGTTTCAAAGTTTGAAGTTTTTAAACTATTTTTAAATAAGTTTTAAAAAACACGGTGAAAAATGGAAACGTGTCCATTGCAACGTGCCAATGGAAACGTGTCAAAGGCGCTCTTCTGACATACCCGTCAAAGGGTACAACGTGCGAACCACACTACGAATTATAAAGGCTCCTTGCGAAACTTCCCCAAAACGGCAGCGAATAAACTTTTAATAAACATAACAAACAACACTAATTTAGCAACTACACTCAAATTAGCAAACAATTGGATAACTGTTATACATAAGTGTCATGTGATCCAATCACAACCTTGCCTGAGCACGGCGGGCTACCTACGAAGCACTGTAAGCCATGAAGTATTGATCCAATGCATTACAGCATGCTCGAAGTCCTGACCGACGACACACGCATCATGCGGGCGTCGTGTGCCCGTCCTTCGCTGTCCGACGAGGACACGCGTACCACATTCGTCTTCAACGCGTCCACATCCCCGCACATCCCTGCGGAAATCCCCTTTCTCAAATCTGTCCCGCCGTCCACCGTCCAACCTCCCTACCCCAACTCGTCACTCTCAACGACCATGTCCTACGTGGCCACAGCCAAGCCCTGACCACATCCTTTTGACGCACACCCCTCTACCGTCATGGCGCATCCGGACAGCAAAGCGCCGCAGCCGCTTGCGCCCAGTCGGACAGACGGCCCTCGGCCCAGGACCACCTCCATATTCCGCAACGCCGTGTCTTCCACTTTGGGAGCGAGCGTCGTTGCGGTAGCCGTCACACCTCTGGACGTCGTGAAGGTGCGCATGCAGGCGCACGTATGCCCTGTGGGCGGCGCCAGTCCGTGCGAGGATCCGAAGCACGTTGAGGGCTCCTTCGATGCCGCGCGGAAGATCGTGCGAGCGCAGGGCGTGCGTGGCTTGTGGCGTGGACTGAATGTCACGCTGCTTATGGCGTTGCCCACCACGGGGCTGTACTTTACACTGTACGAGGCCTTCCAGGAGGAGATTAGCTCCTTGCGTCCGGACTTGTCCAAGACTGGCACGGCAATGGGCGCTGGTGCTGCTGCGCGAATTGCGACCGCTACGGCCGCGAGCCCGCTGGAATTGGCACGCACGAGCTTGCAGGCGGGTGTTGGAGGCGCGGATGCTACTGTATTGTCAGTTTTGAGGCAGATACAACGCTCGGAGGGGGTGTTAGCTCTATGGAGAGGACTGGGTCCGACTTTGTTGCGTGATGCACCGTTTTCTGCAATTTATTGGAGCGCATACGAGAACTTGAAGGACCCGACTCGCTCTGTGTTGCCGCATAGCTTTTTCACAGCGCGGAATGAGTTCAGTGTATACTTGGGGGCGGGGGTTGGCGCTGGTGGTTTGGCTGCCTTGTGTACTGTACCTGCAGATGTGATTAAGACCAGACGGCAGGCGTCCTTTCAGATGGGTAGGAATGGTGCGGGGGGTGCGCTGCCTCCAGTAGCGATAGCCCGCCGGATTGTGCGGGACGAGGGTGTACGCGGACTTTTCCGAGGTGCAGGGCCAAGGGTAGCCAAAGTAGCTCCTGCTTGTGCGATAATGATGGGATCTTACGAGTTGATACGAAAGCTGTTCGTGGCATAGCGTCTTCTATCAAATCCAACTTTCAACTACTGTAAAAAATAATTAACGAATTCGACGGCACTCTGGATGAGTGCCGTCGAATTCGTTAATGATTTTTATCCAGTCTCGCATTGCACTAGAAGATACTCGCAATGATACATTTGACCAGGACATGGTTGATTCTGGTAGCTTACGCAATGCATCAACCCCGCCGATTGTGGTCTTTTCCACCCACACCGTGAGACAGACAAAAGACTGCTCAAATCAGCAAAAAAAGTTGGAGAGGATACAAACACAAGCTACCGACCGACCCCTCCTCGCGGTGACGCATGGGCACGGGACGCGCGCACTGCCCGTCGCATCATACCAGGCTCAGAACAAGGACGGGCCTTTAATGCCTACTCGCACCTATTGGGCTGCAGGCATCCATCACCCAGTGCGACAGACAGTGAGCCAGGCACGGCACGGCACCGGCGCATGCGGCGCGCAGGCAGCAGTGACTTGGCGGACGGTGGCGCGCGGTGACGACGGCCAGGCGACGTGCGACGAGAACGTCATATCTTCTTTCGGGATTTGTGAGCGCGTGGAAGACCGTCGGAAGACACGCGCTTTCGGAAGCGATCCGAACATAACTGCAATGCCGAGGCACAGACATAGGGGATTAGGGAGGGGGAGCCGCGCTTGGCGACCAGCGATCGTGCTTTCACAGTCTCGAGCCGGCCCACCACTCACGGCTCCCAGGTGCGGACTGGCCTGTCGTCGAACGCGCGCGCCACTGCATACCATTTGCTCATCAACGTGAACAATGGTGTCCGCATCCGGGATCGGGTGAAATTGGAAATGACGGGGCAGTTTATGTACCTTCAAGGTACCCTTCCAGGGCAGTGCCCTGAGGACACCATTTCAAAGGGCTTCCGCATCTCTGGTCCGAACGGGTCGGGCCGTCATCAGAAAGAGCCCAAGATTGCGAGATTTCGAGTGAACTTGGCCCATTTTTTCAGACTTTATCGAAAAGCTATTAATGGGTACATATTAGGGGTAATATATTCACAGTAGATGGTTAATCGATTAACCACGCAAAGTGGTTACTCGTTTTGACCTATAGTAGGGCGCCAAGTATCAGTACAGACCAAGAAAAAAAGGAGCGTTTACAAACTGATCGAAAAAATTTGGATCAGGTAAAAGGCCAATCAGCAGGCTTCTAAGTTCGTCAGTCAGAAACAATATTTGGTGTGTCAGAACGTAGAACAGCCAATCATTTATCAGGGAAGAGCGATGATATTTATGTTAAATATGGCGTCTATTTATAAATGGGGCGTTGCACACAGAAGGAAAAGCACAGAAGGAAAAGCCAGTAAAAGGCGCTCTATTTAAACATAAGAGTCTATCAAAATAGGTCTTTGCACGAGAGCAGGTTGTAAAAAATAGCGTGGAGAGAACTGCTAAAAAGCTTGTCGAAAGAAGGGGGGTAAACGTGTGTTTACTTCAACTTGCAGATTGCACCTGTCGAAAATTCAATTACAAGCCAAAGCATGATTCCAAGGGTGGGTAGAAGGGCTGCGTTCCTAGAAGATCTTCGCGAATCTCCAATATAGGCAGATACGCTAGAACGGAGGGGGCGTATTACACGGAGGAGGGCAAGGGGAACTCTATGGAGACTTCTTCTTCATGAAGACGAGGCGGAGTGGATGGAGCGTTTTGAAGAGAGCTCTGCTACTATGGATTCTTTCATCGACGCACAGCAGATGGGCTTCATCAACTACCTGGCAATAAAAACGGTACATAAGAACCAGTGTCACGCCATCTGCATCAGATTGAATAGGCCAAGTGCTCCTAGATTGTTCCGATGATGCATTTCGACACCATACCCGAATGACATGCAGAAGTTTTGGTCAGGTAGTAGCAATTCTAGATACGAAATGCGCTGCAATGTTTACTAACAGTAGCAGTTTTCAACAATAACCAGTGGCAACGCAACTTCTTTTATTTCTTTATTGTTTGGGATTCTCAGGAAGCGGAGCATCACTTGAACAGACTAGAACGAAATATGGCTGCAGCGTAGGGATGGTTAAGAATGCACGTAAGAGGGTCTCGTCAGCCCTATTTTCCCTAATGGGGAACTATATCAAATGGCCAAATGGAGATGAGCGGAAAACTGTGCAAACAGGGGCGGGAGAAGTTCGGATACAGATGGGTGTTTTTACGGTTAATGGGACAAGCCAAAAACTACGGTTTAGACCTTCTTTTGATAAGGATGTCTTCTACGATGGAAAGTCTAGATACAGTCTAAATCGTATATTGACAAATGACTTGCACCGGAGGGTAATTAATCTTATTTCCGGATTGCCGGGCTCCGTGCATGATGCACGTGTAATATCCACAGCGGATTACCTTTTAGCTGAGCTAAGCAGCGACGAGGAAAAGACGTACTTTTCTGGATGTCAACATGGGCTGGGGGATGCGGAATTCGGTCTCCACAAGAGACTTGTGCCTAACTTTAAAAAACCTGCAGAAAATGTGCCTGGAAACAGGACACAAAACCATTAACATTCCAAATGCCGAAATACCGAATACTAGCAGAACATACAATTGGAAAATTCAAAGCGAGATTTCAAGGAAGAGAAGATGTCCGAATGACTGTGAGGACAAAAAAAGGAAATCAAAAAGATTGTTCAGTTTATCTGCGCTGGTTATAGAATTCATAAAAACTGTTGGGTTTCTCCGATGCTTGGAATGTAGAAGGAGGGGTTTCAGCATCTGTCAATATGGAAGGGAATAATGCAGAAGAAGGGTTTAGTGGTGGGAGTGGGGAGGTTAACGATGACAAGAGTGCATCTGATTTTGCGGGATACCGTGAAGTGGCAGGTACTTTATTTCTTTGAGTACGCATAATTCCCAGTCTGCAAACTTAAGTCCTTTAGATAAAGGTTCTATTTAAAGCACTTGTGATTTATTTTTTGCCTCCACGCGAGAGAGGATTTATTAAAATAAGGGTGTGACTGACTTAGACTCGAAGCGAACAAAGAGTCCCAGGCTGTAGAGACAACGAAATGCCTAGACTATAGTAATATTATGAAGACGCCAAAGTTTCGCGCTGCGTAAATGCGCAGTGGCAAGTAGGTTGGTGGAGGTTCCGGAGTGGTGAAGGGATTGGAGCGTGCATGCGAGAAACAGGGCTTTTTGTTCGAGAAATGTGGGGAGGGGGTACTCTGTCGCGGAGCGGAGTAGCTTCTCGTGGATCATGGCGGGAAGATGGGAGAGGCATAGGGGCGGAAGATATGCGGATGATTGCGGTATGATGGTAGGGTAGCAGCTGTATGTGACGGTCCACCTGCCAGAGCAGTGATTGGTAGTGGGGCGGATGGGGCTGGTGGCGTGGTGGGAGCGGATGGGGCGGTGGAAGTGGTTGTTGGATCGATCCTGGTTGTGGTGCCGGAGGTTGTGTACCATTAAGGGCGTCCGTCTTTTGCAAGGGCCTTCGTCCAGGGCGAAACGGCGGCGCCGCGCCTGAGGGATGGAGCAGTGTCGGACGCAAGTTGGCGGGCGGTGAACAGGGTTAGTGTGGCTGGCGAGAAGGGATAGGTGTGTGGATAGTGGCGGGCGGTTAACGTGTTCGGGGAGGCTCGCGAGGAGAGAGAGGTGTGAGCTTGGTGGTGACCGGTGAACAGGGTCGGGGATGGGTGGCGAGGATTGGGAGGTGTGTGCTTGGTGGCGGGCGGTGAACAGCTTCGGGGTGGCTCGCGAAGAGATAGAGGTGTGTGGATAGTGGCGGGTGGTTAACATGGATAGGGCGGCCGGCGAGGAGATCTTTTTGGCAGGCGTTTGTGGCGGGTTGTTAACAAGGTAGGGGCGGCTCGCCAGGAGGGAGAGGTTTTTGCTTGGTGGCGCCTGGTGAACAGGGTCGGGGATGGGAGGCGTGGATGGAGGTTTGTGCGCTTGGTGGCGGGCGGTGAAGCGGGTCGGTGTGACAGGAGAGAAGGGAGAGGTTTGTGGATAGCGGCGGGCGGTGAACAGGGTGGGGGATGGGTGGCGAGGATGGAGAGGTGTTTGCTTGGTGGCGGGCGATTAGCATAGATGGGGCGGCTCCCCAGGAGGGAGCGTTGTGCGCTCGGTGGCCGGTGTTGGTGGTGGGCGGTGAACAGTATCGGAGTGGCTGAAGAGAAGGGAGGGGTGTGTGGATAGCGGCGGGCGGTGAACAGGGTGAGGGATGGGTCGCGAGGATGGAGAGGTTTGTGCTTGGTGGCGGACGGTGAGGCGGGTAGGGGCGGCTCGCGAAGGGATAGAGGTGTGTGGATAGTGGCGGGCAGTTAAAATGGTTGGGGCGGCTCGCGAGGAGGGAGAGATGGTGTGCTTGGTGGCGGGCGTTGAGGCGGGTTGGGTGGCTGGAGAGAAGGGAGAGTTGTGTGGATAGTGGCGGGCGGATAACATGGTTAGGCCGGCTCGCGAGGAGATCTTTGCGGCGGGCGTTGGTGGAGGGCTGTGAAAAGATTTGGAGCGGCTGGCGAGGAGGGAGAGGTGTGTGCTCGGTGGCGGGCGGTGAGGCGGGTTGGGGCGGCTCGCGAGGAGATAGAGGTGGGTGCTTGGTTGTGGGCGTTGAAGCTGGGGAGGGATGTGCGAGGGATGGGCGGTCCACTGATTGAGGCCGTTCATTTAGTAACGGATTCCGGTCGCGCACAGTTTTTTGCGGCTGTTCAAATTGCACAGGCACACCCACGTTGAAACACGTGTCACATCTGCGTTGGTGGCGCACTTTGGTTTTTATATGAACATATGTGTATAACTGACACCTGTTTCAACGTGGCTGTGGCTGTGCAATTTGAACAACCGCCTCGCGAGCCTCCCCAACTATGTTAACCACCCGCCACTATCCAAACACCTCTATCTCTTCGCGAGCGGCCTCGGTCATGTTAACCGCCCGCCACCAACGCCCGCCACCCAGCGCACAACTCTCCCTCCTCGTCAGCGGCCTCAAACCGCTTCACCGCCCGCCACCAAGCACACACCTCTCAGCTGCCTCGACGATATATTCAAATCGCAACTGCTTTGCGACGCTAGCATCCGGGGTGGTGAACACCACCCGCCCACCACAATCTCGACAACTACCACAGCGACTACTTAGCAAGCAAGCGGCCATTATCGACTGAATCTCGCAGTCAAGTCAGCTCAAATCTAAACATTTGCGTTTGAGAACAGACTACTGGCCATCACTAGCAAGCCCCCATTCAACTTCTCCGAATAACTCACTTTTATATATCCCTAAAACTCTCCTCCACCTTCTTCATATCATCCCTCGCCTCTACCATCATCTGCAACCCTTGATAAACAACTGCCGATTGCCGCAGCTGCTCCACTTTCTCTAACCTTTTCCTTTTTTCGATATCCTCCCGCTCCCTTTGTTCTTTGAGAGAAGCCCTTTGACGATCCCCCTGCTTTAGCAGACACCCCTTCTCCCTCATGTCACACTCCTTCTCCTTCACTCGATAATCCTTTTTTATTCCACTTCTTCCCTGTGAATCTTGACGTTCTCCTCCTTCATTCCAATATTTTTTGCATAAATGTGAGCTGTTCGTTCCCATGCTTCTCTTGGTACTTTAGAAAATTCCTCGACGATTCTTCTAAGTCGATGATTAAGTTTTTGTCTGATGAGTCCGCCCCCCTTCTCGGAGAACGCGTAGCATTCTCCAAGGCACTGCTGTGTCTCCTTCCCCTTCTCCTGCGTGCCTCACTGCCGCCATTATCATCATCAGAATCCCATACCATTCTGTCTACCCCTCCTTTCCCTACCCTCCTACTACTTACAGCTTCTATCTCTACACAATTCTCTTCCCCGCCTGAAACATCATCCAGAGTCCCTTGCGCGACCCTCTCTTACCTCAGTACCTCCCTCGCCCTGCGCTCCTGCCTGTACAGTATAGAGAAGTGTTATGTTGGTTTTGGTTGATAGAAAAGAGTGCAAACGCTTGAAATATACAAACTCTCTTGATGCGGCCATCTCTAATGATCTGTTCCTTTCTGTATCTTCAAAACCGAAGCCTGATTTTCGATACTTGTCGGACACTTTTTTAAATCTCCTGTATATATATGCAATTTTGTTGGAGACTTGTTTTGTCTCTGTCTTCGTCTTGTCCCCTGTAGATTTAGAGACGATTTCATTAAGGTAGGCGGCCCCTTTGCGCGAGAAAGCCAGTCTGCTAGACTTCTCATATTCCTCATAGTGCTCCTCCCAAAAATCAATTAGGTTGTAGTCGACGTCTTCGGTGAATGCCCGGACAGGACTCCGTGCTGTCCTGGTCTCCTCACGACCACCATTTGATAATTCCCTTTTCTTTATTATCTTCCCTGCCTCGCGTGGTGAAATTTGGGCTTTCGAAGGGACTTCTGCCTGTACATGTGTGGCGGCTGGAGAGGAAGGTAATTCTCCCAGGACGGGGGTAGCAACAGATCCCTTTTTAAGTGAAGGAGGCAGAACATTTCCATCCATGGAGCCCTCCCCTTTCAATTCTCAGAGGTGAAGCGCCAGTACTGAGGCAGGGGCGGTAGCAGTCTTCGACCTCTGTACACTGCGCTGTTGGACGAAATACGAAACTGGCTGCTTCCTAGAACCCTCCTTATTCCTATGGGTGGCCTTGGCCTTAGGACTTGCCACTGCAACAGTCTTTTTGAGACGCAATTGGGGCGTTTGAGATGGCCTATAAATAGCTTTTCCGGTAGTACTAGAAGGAGCGGACTTTGCAGCTGCCTATCTTGGAAGAAAGTTGGACTGATGGGCAGATTGTGGCATATTAACCACAGTGTCACTGGAAGGAGCAGATTCTGCCTTCGGCCTTCTTGACTGTGCTTTGTATACCTTAGCGGATTGATACTTACTAAGCGGAGTCTTCCTCCTTGATTTGGACGGTTTGGCGGCTCGAGAAATATTTTCCGGAGTAGCACTGGTTGGAACAGACATTTTAGCTGTCTTCCTGATACCTGGATTGTACTGTACTGTAGCATGTGAAGGGGGTTAGAAACTAGAGAAGCACTGCTATGAGCAGTCATTTCAGCAGAACGTTTTAAAACTGCAGGTGGCGGATGAGCCGACTTTTTCACAGTCTATCGAGTTGATTTTTTTGCGAACGCGGGAAATCTTAGTTGCTTGTTGAAGCGTAGCACTTCTCCCATCTGCAGGAATATGGTCCGTTGAAGAGGACGGCCTAAGGACAGGGTCCTTGCATTGCATCACCTCAAAAGTTTTCGGTCCCAGGGAAGAGGCCGCAGAAAACAAAGAAGATGGAAGGAGGGGATTCGGGGATTCTGTAGGTATTGGCACATCTCTGGAGGAGCCAATACCGGTTGAAGATTTGTCAGGCTCCATGTTTTCTCGGAAGCTCGTTTCGACAGACCGGACAGTCAGGAAAAGGTAATAGAAGGTGTTAGGGATTTCAGGATGGTGCTCGACTCGACTATACGTTTGTATCTCCGTATCTACTGAGGTGCATATTTTCCTTGTCTAGTTTTTCCCTTCAACCCCCTTATTTAGACATATGTAAAATCTGACCATGTTCTGACACCGTGCAACGTGTACAAATTATTCTGACTTATTATGCTGAAAAGTTCAGAACTACCCGTTCACTTTAGATCTGCCTGCTGCGGAGAGACAAGTGGCCATTTTATTTGGGTTTCGTGCTGTACAACTCCAAAATTCTACGCCCCCTTGTAAAGTAACCATTTCGGCAACGCACCAATGGAACTGCTCCGTTGGGTTATTTTTGCGTGGTTAATCGATTAACCATCTACAACGAATAGGGTAATTAGTCTAGTCTACACTATTTCCGTACGGGGTTTTCGGAGGAACACATCATTATTGGTGCAGCCT
>JAUBNZ010001490.1:0-11338 GCA_032355485.1 Bonnemaisonia californica | reverse complement strand
AGAATTTCAAGAATTTCAAGAATTTCAAGAATTTCAAGAATTTCAAGAATTTCAAGAATTTCAAGAATTTCAAGAATTTCAAGAATCTGGCTCACATGGACGCTGCCATCGCGCCCGCCCGTTTCTTCATCCCTGCACTATTCTCATGCATCTTCCCCACTTTCTACACTATTGCATTCCATCATGCCCAATGCCACAACTCCATAAAACTGTACCTCCCCTCTTCCTCTGCTATCATTCCCGCCCTCGTAACCCGCCCGCATTCCTTCCCACTCTTACATTCAGCCTTCGCTTCCAGTACAGATACATTTACTTTCCCATTGAGACCACAAAACTATCCGCCAGACCCGTCACAATGTTCTTTCGAGTGAAATCCTCACCCTCTTCTCTATTTTCATACTGCAATGAACCGTAAAAGCAGGCCCCGCCGTCTCTGTCCACTGACCTGGTGTTTGAAAGCAACACTTTTACTCAGCCATATTATTGGCCCCTAAGGGGAAGTCAACTTAATACATTCGTCGCTTTCACCCCTAACTTCCCCTCTGTATTGCATCCAAAGCCAAAGTAGGTCTACATTGCCAATACTTCCTTGCAATGATTCCAACCATCACCCTCAATTTATCCAGTAACGTGAACGGCCTCTCATCCTCTCATCCTGCACACAATTACAAAACTCTGCTCTGCGTTTGAGTCACCCATCACAATACCGCTCCTTTGCATCGCTTAAAGAGCATGACCGCTCACAAATTCTTCTTAGCGGCCTCGGCCACCCAAAGACTACCATTTGTGAGGAAGGTCAAAATTGTTCGACGCCTTCTCCCCGGTCTTCTACTTCTGCTCACGATCAACATCCTTCTCCGCGTCGAACCGCCCGTCAGCATATTTAGCACCCCCATTTCTTCATCGACTCGACATTTAGCAGTGGTGCGCCCTCCGAGAGTGCCTGAAGAATCAATCAAAAATTCCGCTAGAACCCTCTTCCTCATACCAGGAAAGGAGAACCGATGCCATTATCAATTTGACTACATCTGCAAGTTTTGGTTCTATATAAGATGTTATGTGTATGCTGCCTTCCCCAACATTAAAATGTTGAGCCTCGGTCTAGATGCAATCTCCGAATTTAAACAGAGAGCTAAAGATGGCGACGTAGGCCTCTTGATTTGGCGCAGCAAGAATCACAAGGCCATACCTGACGGTCTGTATGACCTATTGGCTTGGAGGAGGGGCGCGGCGGAAACTGCTTCAATAATCCCAAGCGTGCGCATCGGTGTTTTCCATATAGCGAACGAGGTCGATCGCTCATCATGGCCTTGGTACCCAATGCCAGATTTCATTATTCGAAACTATTGGATTCCAGACATGCCACTCCATGCCACCTACATTCCGTTAGGACCGCAGCTTCCAGACACATGTGCCCCCTCGTCTTCCATCCCAAAAAACTGGGCTTCGAGAAGCCAAGCAAGCTGCAGCTGCGCTTCTCTGAACTATAAGCCCTCTTCTAAAAGAGCGCATCTGTGGAATTTCAGCGGCAGTGTACGAAAGAAGCGGGGGCAGTTACTCAAACGATTGCGAAAGTCACCAACATTGAGTAGAAGAGGTTACGTTCAGGTGTCTAAGAAATTTGGCGGAGACAAGCGCGGCGGGTTTCTCGGCTTCTTTGTCCCAAATCCAAAAGATGCTTATCTTGCCTCTGTACTAGAAAGTAAGTTCGTCTTCGCGCCATGTGGGAATGCTATGGAGACTCATCGGATATATGAGGCCCTCGCCCTCGGGGCTATTCCGGTTGTGGAGAATTGCGATCCGGAGGTGGCACATTTCTTTCCGTTCGAAGATTTACTTATTGAGGGCGGCGTCGAGAACATGACCAATTTTGTGGAGAGTTATATGGGACGAGAGGAAGAGATAGACGTACTCCAGCAGAGGGTCACGTCGTGGTGGATCACATATACGAATGAAGTTGCCCGAAACGTTTCCGAGACGGTACAAAGGCACGTTCCAACAATACAGAAGAGAGCGCCGTAGCAGAACTCAAAAAGTGCGGGGGGGACTATTTATTTGACTTGCTCCCGATCTTTGAGCAACTTGTGACTAATCGTGACTCTCCTGGAAAAGAACTAGAACGCAATAAGTTCAGTTACGGTATCTATTTACTGCTTACACTGCAAGTTAGTTGAGGAAGACACCATTATGCCAAACAAGAGGAGAGGCATCGGCAGTTTGGCCCGCGATGACCTGTGTAATATGTGCAATGATTATAATATGGTCTTGGGCATCTTCAAAAATCTCCACTGATGCATCGATTGTAACCAGAGAAGTAGACTCAAGTCGCGAAGCATCACCAGCTGCCATGTGACTGTTATGGATGTGCAGGGCGGCAATATCTTGCTGTTTTGCGGACAGAGCATGCAGTCGTACCTTGGACTTGGACCCACCAAATGCGGCAAAGAAAGCACTCGAATGGGTGATATTGAAGGACACCATGTGCTTCGCCACGTTTGGCACGACGACGGATGTGGCAGTGAGTGCAACGGTACTTCCTTCCACTGGGGTTGAGATTGCGAGCCACACCATGGACGGGATTTGTCGGAAGACGGCCTTTGTTTGTTGCAACGTTGGGATTAACGGGAACTTGGAACGCACGACTCCAAAGTTCATTTGCTTGGTTGCCAAAACTTCATTTCGGAACACCACGTCAACGGTACTTACCAAGCTGATATCAATACGCTCGATGCTTGCGACGACAAGTGCGTTCTCTTGCAGGAAGGATACATGCCTGAAGGACATGTCAATCTTGATTCCGCCCTGGCTGCGTGCGGAGTCTTTCGCAGATGAGGAAGCGTAAACTATACCTGTCAGCTTGTTCAGCTCATCGCCAGTGCTGAAAGAGGCACCTGTAATAAACTGCTCAGGTACAACAAAAGATACGAGCTGCTCCGGTTCCATGGAACATGGAACAAGAGAATTGATTTCTATGGTAAAGCCGTTAAATTGCACAGCAGCAGTTCCTTGCAGGGTGCTATGCAGGATACTGTCGAGCTGCTCTTCCGAAACAGGCGTACCAGCGGACGACTCGTCCGAAAACGATGGCTGCGATTCCTTCTCGATGCCATCAATCTTTTCAAACATAGCACCCGCAATCATCGTAGGCATCGGGCCTTGTCCCTTCGGCCGCCCCATGACGCAATAGCCAAATACGAGATCCGCGCGTGTCCTGATAATGCGATCCAGAAACTGCGCGGACTCGCCAATGGTGGGAAAGGTCATCGCAGCAGTAGCAAGACCGTCCGCAATGGCGCACGTCTGCGCGGCGACGCAGACGGACGCGACGGAATTGGCGTTGGCCTTCATGACAGTGAGCGTATCCGGACGCGCAATGTGATGGAAGCCGTATTTCTGCATAGCGAAGTAATCGCCCGACGTGGCGATTGCACCCGCACCCGACCCGTCATTCAAGGTGGCAAAGTCCAGGGTTGCGATGTAGGCGGCGTCATCGTCGCGGAGCATGGTGCTCATGGTGTTGCTCTTCCAATGCGCGAAGAGGGTGCGCAACGGCGGGGGTCGCATGACAGCGGCGCGCCACGGGCGTCCGGAGGGGTGGGTGCCCTTTGCGCGAATATCGCCCGCCCAGTCAACGTAGCAGTGGTCGAAACCGGCGAGCTGCAGGGCGTCGATGATGAGGTCGATGACATGGCCCTTTGACAAGCCGTCGAGATCGATGAGGGTGTGGGCGTTGGATCTGGAAACGGCAGTGCCCTTGCGTTGGACGCGCTTCTGCCAGCCGACGGCGAATTTGTACGGGGCGACTTCTGTGGGCAGCGGGGGGCGCTGCTTGTCCGCGATGCAGTTCTCAAACACGGCCGACAGCACGCCGGTTGTCGGGTCGAAGCGGCCGTCGGACATGGTGTACACGGTGTCCACAATGTCGAAGAGCATGTCCAACTGGAAGGAGATGGGCATGGACTTGCCGGGTTTCAGAGCATTAAGCCTGCTAATTTCGCTTTCGGCATTCCAACCGTTCAGGATGGCATCGGCGGTGTCGAAGACAGAGGATGCAAGGGAAGCAAGATGCTGCTCAGCGCCAACGCCAGCAACGATGATGGTGTACGGCATGGTCATGGCGACGCCACCATGGACGGAGCAGCCCTCAAAAGCAAAGGTGGTATCGGCAACATTCTGCAGCTTGTTCGGGGCGGTGTGGCGTCTGGTGAGGCTGATCTTATCTGAGGAGTCCAGCAGGCCGTGGTAGGCGACGGTGGCGCCGGAGGACTGGACGAGGCTTGCAGAGGCCTGGGTCTCGTACGCAGGGACGGGGGTGGCGACAGGAGCCAGGGCGGGGAGCGGGCGCGGCTGCGGCACGGGCAGCTGCGGTGCGGGTGCCTTGGAGCGCTTGGAGGGTACGGAGGATACGCAGCCCATGGTGCGGCGGGTGGGGCGGGAGGGAGGGGGTCGGGATCTGGCGGGGGTGGGTGTGGGGTGGTTGCGGGGTGGGTGGGGAGTGGACGGGCGGTGTGGCGGTCATGACGGCAGAATCGGATGCGGAGAGAGAGGTGCGTATGCGGATGACGGGAAGGTGATGACGTGGGCGCGGGTGTTGCGACGCATTTGGGGCTCAATGGATGATGCAGCATGCAGCCCGTGGGCCGTTGGGAGCTGCTTGTCGATTTTTGAATGCCCGTTTTCGCACGAATGACGCACGACTTTTTATATTGCTCCTAATATTACACCTTCCCTACTGTAACATAACTGCTTTATTACCCTTCAAAGCCTAACATATCATACTCACACAGTTCAATTCCTATACTGTAATTACTGTAATTACTGTAATTACTGTAATTAACCATGCCTGCCTGCCTACCGACTGTACAATTATTTTCCTCTCGGCATTGTGACATTGAAAATTGATACAGCCTGTTGGAGAGGTCATTTATGCCGGTATGAGTAGGAGATCATAACGTAATGTGGGGGGAAAATAATCATGTACCTGGCGACTACACGGGGGCTTGTTGCGAGTGTGCTGTTCCCGCGTTTCAATCGCAAATCAAAATCGTTCAAATTAAATATTCTTATTTGTGATGGAATTAACATCCTCTCTAGTATACGTACTGTAAATGGGTTTAGGCATACAGGATCCTCTCGTAACAGCTGTCCTAAGACCAGATCATGGCAGCACCTCCAGCTCTGATACCGTTCTTGATTCAATCAGTGTAGAGCTAAGAAGCCCGCAATATGCCTACTCGTCCAAAGAAGCGCTCTGGCGCCCCCCTGCAGAGAAAGTTGCTGCAACCACCAGGTGCATTCGAGCTACTCTCGGCGCGTCGGTTGGAAAATCATCTAATGACCGTGGCGTTGTGAAGGAGGCCGAAATAAAACTGTCTGTGATTTGGAGAATAATCCGGTGGAGGGTCTGCACTGGGACGGTGAGTGGTACTGGTGTTGACGCGCCCAATGGAGTATCCCGTCGAAGTCAGGTTCATGAACTCACTACATCCATTTCCAAAACTTGTTGTGGTCGAAGTCATCGTCATTCAAAACATCCATTGGCGGGTGGAAAAAGAACTTTGGCCAATCCCTGCGCCTTTAAATGTGGAGAAGAGGGCCCAACAGCGACGTTAGGAGATCTTTTCAAGGGTTTGTTCTACGTGTGAGATATGGTGATGATGGTGGTGCGAAATGCGAAGCAGTCCGAGACTGATGAGAAGGAAGACGAATCCGGTGATGCTGGGACGAATGAATCTGGGAAGCCGGGGTGTCTGGAGCAAACACAGGGTTGAGAAACCCACCCTGGGGAAGAATGCTGTAGCCAGTGATTCTAGGACGAAGGAGTAAGGGATTCTAGGAAGCTCTGAAATACAGGCAGGAGGTGCGAAAGCTACCCCCAGTGAAAATAAACCGCTGACCAGAACAAGGACTTGGGTGAAAAGGACGGAATCGTCAATCTCTCAAGAGATGAAGAATACCAGATAGAATGAAACCCAAAGGACAACGACTTCAGGGCTTTAAAATGGGCGATTTTAAAAACTCAAAGTACCCCATGACTGAGGTGGAGGTCCAACATGAGCTGCTCGCTTTTCTTGCAGACACATTTCGCGATACGGATAAGCAGATAGTACAAGGCTTGTACAGGAACATTCTCGAAAAGTTTTACAACTACTTCAGCGTTTTCTTCACAGGCTGCATCATACTGTAACATAAAGAAAAAACCCTCTGACGCATCTTCAAGCTTGCCAATGTGGGGGCGTCAATTGAAATCTTGTAGCGGAGCTCTATGCAGTTGTGGCAAATGGATGTCATCGCTATGCAGCATTGAAGATGGTATAGGAAGAAAGAATTTAAAGGGCACATGGCTAATGGAGACCAAGGGCGACCGAGTTGGCGTGGATTACGGAGGCCCTTCACGTCAAGCTATGTCTGCGCCTAATGATAGGAGCCTATGAATCGTGTAGACGAACTATGTATCAGTTCCCAGGTCGCTGTTACGACTGCATGAGCTCGCTTCGATCGCTCCATCATCACGATCATGCACTTCGTTCTATCCTATGTCCGCAACGCAGTCATGCACTCGGTATTAGACCTGAAAGATCTCTGAACTTGCAAAATATTGCAGCTGATGCCCAAAATAATATATATAAACACAAAAAGTACAGCGAAATGTACATGTTATCCGTTAAATGCTCGGATAATGCTTAATTCCGAAAGTGTATTTCCCCATCCGCAAAATCTCAACAATGCGTGTGCCCATATTGGTACCAATCATCTCTAAGATGATGTATTTATTGATTGAGAAGAAGACAAAGAGGGAATCCTACTCATGCTCGATGCGGTAGCCCCCTTCTTAACCAAGAGTGGTGAGAAGGTGAAGGAGAGGTTCCATACGAAGGACTGCTACGACTAGACAGTCGAATGTAATCCATCGTACTGAGTGCGTATTAAAATTGCGGGAGTAACACTGGTATTACTTCAAGGAGTTCTGCGAGCTACAACTGGGGAACATATAGACGATTACGTAGTCAATCAAGGAGTTCTTCATGATGCCTGTGATCCTCTGAAATAAACTGACTGACCCTGAGAAAACCTGCAGTGCTTGATGGTTCGAAGTGTTTTCCAAGAAGCTCCTGTATTTAATTGCGCCAGTTCTGCAATCCGAAACTACAGACCAGTCGGCATGTGGGCGTCAAAACACTCAACCGGAGATCCGTCGCTCTAACATGAAACGAGATGAATTTGAGGTTCTGACTGCTGGCGACTACGTCCCCCACTGAGTCCTAGGCGTGACCTTACGCCCATTACAACGTCTCGCGGAACCATTAGGAGCTCAGCATTCCGTACTCCCCGGACGGGTAGAGGAAAGGGTGGCTTAAAGAAGAACTCCGGCGTGGACCCGACAGAGAAAACGGTTGAGATGGATACGACTCCCAATCTTCGAGTGCAAACCAGTCCTGAAGAAAGGAAGAATTTAGACATCGATGGCCATGGATATCTCATCCCTGAAGAATCAGCTGCTGGGAAACGGGATTTCGGTGACGTTGCCCCCGAAAACTTACCGTCGGGTCTCATTCTATTGGCGGAACAAGGAGAGGAGGGCTTAGGAAGTTAAGTGGCGGCATTAATTCCAGCACAAGGGGAGTTGATAATGCAGGGCGGTGACTCTGAAGAATCTAAGGGGTTCACAAGCGGTAAGAACATTCGCTTCGGTCCGTTCGTCGAATATATGCACGTACCGAAAGGGCACCGCGCCAATGTTTCCATGCAACCTGAAAACATCCAGACTTCCATTATGTAGTATCTACAGACCGCTGGGTCTGGGGGCTCCGGAAACTGTGTCCCTAGCCTCTCCAGTAGCGCGGTAGGGCACCAAGGTGCGGGAAATCCTATCTTCCTCACAGAGAGATGAGGCCTACCGATGGGACCTTAGCTCCGTGTAAAGGAGCTAAGGTGGAAGCGTTGAGTCGTAGACGCCGCGAGGGGTCTACGATTGGATCAGGGGTGGGAGGGCCGACTCCATATAATGCCCGTTGCCGGGGAGGCAACGGGGAGGACCGGGAGAGAAGTGGGCGCACTGTACCTCGCGGGGGGTACAGTGATGGGATTTGGGGAGTGTGAGAGGGCAGGTCGGAACGTTGAGGGGAAGGGGAGCGAGTCGTAGGACGCTCTTACACTAACTACGACCTATTCCCGCGAGGGTAATCGAGAAGGGCGTTTAAAGCTCGTTCCAGCCAAGATTGATGATCTTGGGGGGCAGGAATCGTTGTCCGAGTCGAGTTTAGTGAGTCAGTCTAGGTAGGTATTATAGATAGTCGACCCTCTATTCTAGACTCTAGACTGCGGTAGCCCTAATGGCTACCCTGTATTACTTATTAATAAAGGGCTTAATTTTAGCCCTCTTATTCGGTTGGTGGTCAGGGCCTTACAAGGCGCGCGGGCACACTCTTCTGGCCGATGGGTGTACTGTAAGGCAGCCCACTGAGCCAATGGTGGACTGAAGGATTACCAGGCCCTTGAGGCCCTGCCAGGCTGTGCAGTCCACCTGAGCGGACCTGCCGGTCTCGGGAAGTGACACACGTGGCGGCCACTTCCCACTGTCTGCAGGATAGCCTAGTGGGGGGCCATGTGTACGGAAAGGATCGGGAGCTTCCAGGGCGCGCGAGCTCGTTGCTCTGCCCAATGGGTGCACTGTATGGTACCCCGCTGAGCCATTGGTGGACTGTAAGGCTACCAGGCCCTGGAGGGCCTGCCAGCACTGTACGGTCCACCTAGGTGGACGGGACGCCTCGGGGAGTGGGACACGTGGCGGCCACTCCCCACTGTCAGCTATGTAACCAAGTGGCGGACCACGTGTATGGCAAAGGTGGGGGAATGTGTACCCCTCTGTGCTAGGCCATGCATGTAATGTATGGCCCTCAAGGGTCTCGTGAGGGGGGCCGCGGGTAGCCAGTAGCTGACGTGGCCATCCCGCTCCGTGGCCCCTTCTCCAGCCTCCGTATGGCAGATCCCCTGTACTGGGTCTGCCAGCCTCGATGGAGGTGCGCGGCATACGAGGGCGGCACCCGCCTCATGGGGTGCCGCCAGGTTACTCACCTCATGCTGAGCCGGAGGGCTCATTCATTGGTTGAAATGTCGGGGATAGTCACAGTAGCCACTGTTTCGCTACAGTGTGAGGGGGTGCAGTACCACAATTCGGAAGGATTCGTGCCTTTTCTTGGTTGATTGAGTGGCGGCCAGAGTGATGTGCACGATCGTGTCATTTTCGTCCTCAAACAAGCTCTCAATATATCATTCTAGGTCTGAATTGGACGACGAAGAAGATCCCTCCTTGTCCTCCATTGTTCAGTCTTGAGGACGTCTTTGCAAGGGTACGCCGAGTATAGGCCAGTACGAGTACCCTCATAGTCGCTGCGGTGGTGCAAACCAATGATGTTCGACCAAGTTTCACAATTTCATAAACACCCAACATTCCAGTAAGGGGGCGCACCGAAAACCTATCTCCCCAAGCCAAATTTGTACATACATACTCTCTTGATTTACTCACATGGATAGGGGGGCTCTAAGTGAACATAAACATGTACATGTGCATGTACATTTGCTATGTATATGTCTACCAGAAGGATAGACTTTTTTAATTTCAAAAGTACTTGTTAGTTATACTTTTGCAATTAAAAGAATGGGCATGTTTGTTGTACATGTCCTGAACAATTTCAAAGTTTTAAGTGTTAGTGTACATATCTACGATTAAAAAAGGCAACCAGGTCTACAGGTGTAATAGAAACAGATGTACATGGTACATGAGACGTACGTATGAACCTGTAATGCTCAGGAAACGACGGACGATAGCTGAAAAGGACTGCCCAGATTTGCGAGAGCTTTGCAAACAGAGACGGGTAGAAGAAAATCTTCGGTACCCCACTATGTTGTCCAGCCATACAAGCCCTGCTAGTGAACAGAGCCATCAAAATGAAACATTTGCCGATCCGCCGATTGAAATCCAGAAAATTCTAAATCAAGCGTGGGAGCTTCATCGCGAATACAAAACTACGAATCGTCTTGCATCCTTCTCTGGATTTTACCGCAATACACATGAAAATTTCCGTGTATTATATACCTTCCTGAAACAACAACTGCTCCCAAAGTCAACAAAGAACGACAGGGCATCCTGAATTTCAATGAGAATGGTGCCTCAACATCCTGCAAACACCACTTACATGGTCATCACGCAGCAATATTAAAAGCTTTCGAAGAGTCCCTTTCTAACGACGGGCCCGTGACGAAAAGGCAAGAAAACATAGCAAATAATTTTCAACACACATCGACCATACACTTGGAACTCTGCTATGCGCGCTGAGCACAACAGAAATTTAATCGTGCTTATCGCGCGTGCCGGTCTGCTCATGTCTATTGTTAAACACAGTGATTTTCATCGGTTTGTACATTCCTTAAATCTGCGTGTCATTTTGCCTATTCGAAAGGTTTTGAAAGCGAAGCTCATCCCGGAGGTTATGAAGCGTTGTGCGGAAAATGCTTTGTCTACCCAAAGCTGTTAAAGCAGGAGTCTGTGAGCATCACGTTTGAACTATGGATGGGCAGGGGCCGTGGAGAAATTTTTGATTTAATCGTTAATGGCCTTGATGAAGACTTTCAGCCAATTATTGTCTATGTCGCCATCATTGATTGTGAGATTACTCGTGGCACTATTCTTGCGCTGATGCATTCTGACGAGCTTGAGAAATATGGCTTGCTCGATAAATTCGTCCCTTGCATTAAGGATTGTGGATCGAACCTAAGGGCTTGTACGACCGCAATAAGGAACATCAAAAGTTTTCCCCTTTCCGCGGGAAGATTACTTCAGTGGCGATTTTATTAGGTATGTCATATCAGGAGCCTGTACTGCCGCAATGTCTAAATCGAATATTTCAGAGCTGCCTATGGTCGATTTGAACGAAGTTCGGAAGGTTTTACAGAAATGAACACCTTGGACAAAATAATTGCTAAGAGAAGGAATGCATGGTATGTTATGTGCAAGCGAATGGAAATGCCATTGAGGGTGATGCGAACACGGGTTAAGATTCGTTTGGTAGGCGCTGTGGTTATGATGCGAATGATGTTATAGTACAAGGAAGTTTTACAAGACTGTTTAGGCAACCAGCCAAATTCAAATCTCAGGCAGGGAGTTCCCATACTGCACACCCGGGAAAGTTTCAAAGTGGTGGTCAAAACCTTAGAGCAGCTCATTTTTTCGTGCCTGGAAAGCCAAGGAAATTTTAGTATGAACAGAAAGCGCCTGAGCACCCTCCGGATACTGGGTCCCTAGTATCCGGTAGCGGTGTGGCGGGAGAGCAAGTATTTC
>JAUBNZ010001489.1:0-11342 GCA_032355485.1 Bonnemaisonia californica | reverse complement strand
TGGAAGGGTTCCTGCATCTAGAAGGGGCCCTTCGTCCCCTTTTTCACGCCATTTTCTAGCATTAGTTCAGCATTTTTAAATGCCGAACCAATGATAGAAAGTATTATTAAAATAATAATAACGATAACGAAATTTAACCGACCCTTGTGGCCTTTCTCTAGCGTTCAAGGTTAACTCAACAGTTCCCAAAACATTCCCGGGTTGCAAAAATAACTCAACCTAGTTCCTTACTATAAATAATTAGGTGTAACCCTTCGTGAGTAGAGGACAAGAACCCCAAACTAGACAAATGTGGAAAGGGCAATGGGTAGAGACATTATTCGGAAGGTTTGTAGACTCCAAGTGGGTATTATTATCTCCGTAGGGATCGTGGGATCTTAGGGTGGTTCGAGGTAAAGAAAACGGGGCGCTTAGTTTAACATTTTTGACAGGATTGCTTCGAACGGCAGGGGGCCTTATAGGTATTACACACAGAGAATGCTTCTCGAGCCCGACCGACTGGCGAAAAACTTCCCGGGATACCTGCTTCCCTTGGTACACTACTGGCAATAATAGGGGGTGCCTTATAGTTTGTGTCTGCACTGTACATCAGTGTTTCTCTCCAGTCATTGTTTTCTTGATTCATAGTTTTCTTTTTTTTTGACACATGCACTTCCCTCCACAAGTTAGGGAGTGGGACTACCCGGTAAGTTCAACCGTACAGATCGCTTATGTTGGCACTCCCTGTCTCTATCTTACGTCAGCATGTACTATGGACTAGTTGGTCGTTGTGGTTGTCTCCTCGTCACTCTGTTCTTGTGGTTCCACTGTGCCTTCTTCCTCACTCCCTTCATCTTGTTCCATCTCTGTCAGTTGTGTTATTTCTATCTGTACTCCTCCTTGACCTCTCCTTTGTCCTATTACCGCTATTTTCTCTATCGCCTTTTCGACCTTGCAGCTGGGTGTCCGATGCCTCCGGGCCCTTCAGTATGGCTAGAGTTTCACTCCCGTTTCTTACCCTTTCCCGCCGTGCGGGGTGGGTTGGGGGAATTGGGATGGTCTTCAAGTGGTGTATCTTTCTGCAAAAGTGACCTTCTTCCGTACAGTGTCCAGCAGTTCTATCAGCGCCCATCCATTCAATATTATGTTAAATTTGAAATCAGCAAGGAATAAAATAGCATATGCTTCCACAGGTCATGCTATGATACTTCATTTTTTCAAATTCAAAAAATACATCGCAGGGCACGAGAGCAAAAAAATAAATAAAACTAGAACGGAAACATTTGAAACTTATGAATCCCGGTAGAACAATTTGGATTAGAACGTATTGTCCCGCAATCCAAACTCGACAGTTCACCTGTTACCACCCTGGCTGTAACCTTTGAATGGTACCGCGAGGGGCAACATCACCTTCAACTGCTAGGTTTTAAATAGTAAGTTCCCACGTCACTTAAAATATGCTCATCTCATGAAAAAACAAGTCATGAACAACGCAAGGACTGCGGAAACAATTTCCCCCCCTCCACAGCCCTTCCTGAAGGCACTAACGTCAGACCTAACCTCAAATTTAAATGCATTGCCAAACACATAAATATTTCATGGCACTAGCATTACTAAATCTCGATAACGAGAGCATAGATTTGAAACGTAATACGTCCTGGCACATCGGGCATCAAATCTATCCAAGATTGCAATCCTTGTTAGTAGAATAGAGAGAACGTATGGTTTTAAGAGAGCCATGCCTGGTTCGATCACACAAGCAGGTATTCGAATATTTAGTCTCTATAACCTGGCTTTTCCTCTTTTATGTTGTGCGCTTCTACAGGAGCAGGACATGGCCATCAACGAACAAGAATCATTAATCTTAAGCCACACTTTCATATTTATCTAACATGGAAAATCAGAACCAAGGGCCAGGAGGTGAAAGTTTGCCCAATGAGAACATAAACCCCGATCAAGGGCAGAATCAAGATCAGATTGAAGAGAACGCAGGGAATGAGGCTGATAATGAGGAATCAAGTGACCAAATGATGGACGAAGAGGATACATCTGACAGTGGAAGTGAAAACAATGCAAATGCCATTGAAGAGGATGAGGAGATGGAAGATGATGGAGCATGGAATAACTTCCAGGATGCATGGATGCATCCACCACTGGTAATAGATATAATCCCAGCAGGATTTTCTGCATGGCTAAGACGTTTAAGTGCAGAGGATCATCAATGCATTGCCCAAACAGTAAACCCAAGCTCGGCCATAGAGGTCGGTGGTCTGACCAGATCCGGTCTATTGGATTTCTGCAGGAGATTATGTCAGCGGCACAATACCGAAAATCTGGGGTCTCGAGTAATGAATTATTTAGATCGTTATGCACTTTCGAATCCAGTCCAACTCAGGCAGCGTGCTCTCGAGTTATTTGCTGGTGCTATTTTTCTGGTAGTAACTCAGCAAGCACCAGGTGCAATTGGGATTGACGACATTATGCCAAACAATGAGGTATCTGTTCACAAAATAGAGGTGGTAAGAGGTGAATTAGAAACATTCTTTATCGATCAACCGAAACAAGTGGCTCCAGAGGAGTTGGTTGACTTCTTAAATAACCTATATGCTCCACATCTGGATTTCGAGATCCCAACTGCGTATCAACATGATATTATCTTCACTCTTATTGCAAATTACTCTACTTCCAAGTACAGAGCTACATCACTGGGCCTTGCATCATTCCTATTTTCGTTCAACCCGAACTTCCAGAATAATGTCCACTGTCAACAGAGTCCGTTCAAAAAGGCCATTAGGAGATGCAACGTGGATGAACAAGAAGTAAGAGATGCCATGACCTTTCTTTACGTATCATTACACCCCCTCACTGCTAGTGAGGCTGCTACCACGGACTCCAATCACCCAGATGGCGAAAACGAAGCAATGGAAGACGAAGTAGACGATGAAGAAAGTGAGGGGGGCGAAGACAATTTTTAGGATGAAATAGAACAATGGGAGCAGCGTGAAATAGTCTTGGGGGCAGTGCCATACTTCAAAATGGGTGGAAAAAAGTACGCTTCATGGTACCTCTGTACTCCTGTTACCTTAAGTATCTCCCCCGAACCACGAAGGTTCACATTGTGATGCATAACAATAATGTTTTCAGGAGTCGCCAATGTTGTTGACAATCTTGTCATGATAATAACATATGAATGTTTCGTATATGTTTTTACCCAAATCGAGCCTGTTTATCGGTATAATTTCTAATTAATTCAGGAACATCTCCTGGCGAATTAGACTTCGATAAAGAAAAGAAAAGAAAAACATAACAGATACAAGAAGAAGGCCCCCCAAGCGGAGAAAAGTAATATGGCATTAATTGGTTCCCTCAAAGGGTACTCTCCCTTGCGCTAATGGCACCATGGCAGCTGTTTTGGGAGCTGCACGAGAGGTGGTCTGGCACAGAGGAGAGAGAGAGAGAGAGAGAGAGAGAGTCCACATCGTTTAAAACGAGAGCGACTTTGGCGCGACACGTGGCTTACTTTAGAATGCGTGTGATGTCACATATTGCATCCCTGCGTCATAAGCATCCCATAAACATTGCGCTATGCTTTTAGTTGGATGGTAGGTGTCTGGCAGAGCCTCTTTTTAAAATTGGGATCTCGTAACAGTTGCCATCAATCTTAGTGTACGGGTAATGATAGTTCACCCACAGCGAGAACACGGTGTGTGACTTTGGGGTTTGAGTGCGTAGTGACAAGGGTCAATGCGAAGGTAGGGGGAAGTAGCGGGAGCACGTAGAGATGAGGGTAAGTTAAGGAGGGATGTAGGCGAAGCCGAATGATTCAGCCGAAAGGCTGGGGTTGAGGTTTGGTTGAGAAGCTGTTACTTTTCGCTGCCCTTTTCCCTTGTCCCTTGCAAACTTGCATTTGCAAGTGCACTATTTATGCAGTACCTAAAGACTATTGTATCTTACGATTAAACTACAGTGCGGCCCCTCAACAGACAGGAACGCAGTTCCGTATCCCTGTACGTATATACAAAGGAGCATTTGCTCACTGTGCTTCGCCCAATCAATAACACGGTACTGTACAGTTGTGGAAATTTCATCAGGCAACAGCATGAAAAGCGCTGCAAGTAGTAGTGTGTACTCATTTTAAGTAATGTGGCGATACACGTATTACATGTAATTATGTAAGCAATTGTGAAACATGTATCAGCGATACAGAGACATTCATAGATTAACTGGAATGTAAGAGAGCATTCAATTGAGGGCAAGCAGGCAGAGACCAGGCAATGAAAACTACGGGCATGATCACTTGGTCCAGTAGACTCAAAGGTCACCAGATATGGTCGAGACTGTTAGCAGCTCCAAGAAGCTAAGATACAGCCTCTAGCTTCTTAGAGTACACAGGTAATGAAGAGACACAAAGGGTGGAATGCAACAGCCAGGAAATGGGCGAATGAGCAACTATCCAGAGGTGCTGGGTAAAGAGATGAGTAAGAGTAGCCAGTATTTTAAGTAGAAGACTAGGACACGCCCGACTGACACAGTCGAATTCATTGTCAGGCGTGTAGCTGGGACACGTCCGCTACACCATCGTAGTGCCGGTCTGTCACACTACGGATGGATCTGAGATTAAAACAACGGTACAGTACAGTCATTCGCCGAACATGTGGCATCATGCCACACTCATTGAGGGGGCTCTTATCCATGACCTTTTCACTCGTACACGTTGCATATTTCGCTTCTGTCGGGCATAGACGGGTGGACGACTCCAGAAAGAGTAAAATTTATTTTACACACACACAAATGAAGATTTGCGCATGCACCAAACCAATTTGGTGCACCCGCAATTTGTCGGACGAGGTTTATAGGTGCGTGCACAAATCATCTGTGCACGCGCATGTAAGCCCGAACCCCTCGATCAAACAACCTCACACCCCAGCTCCCTCCCCGCGCGTCCTTCCTTCCGCCCCCGCAACCCCACCCCGGCCCTGCTCCGCCCCCCGCCACGTTACAGCCCCGACCCCAGCCCCTCCCGCGCTCTCCCGGCCCGGGGAACTCGCGACCTAACTGCCCCGCCCTCCGCCCTCCGCTCTACGCACTCCCAACCCGACCCCCGCTCGAGCGGGCTGATCTGTTCCGCGCCACACTTCCAATCCAGCCCGTCTCAGTTCCACTCTGCATTCCCGGGAGTGATCGCCCGATGGATCGATCGACCCGACTACCACCTCTTCCGGTGGAACTCAGAAGGGGCCTGCCCTCCGCCCCCGGACAATCAACTGGGACCCCGCTCCGCCTCACGCCACACTCCCGCCCCAGCACATCTTGTTCCTCGCGCTCCCAAAACCAGCGCCCCCCTCTGCGGCGCCCTCACTCCAGACCAAATTAACCCTCTGCGACCGCTTCGGGTCCCGACCATCTATCCCGCCCATCGATTGAAAAACGCCTTGTGCTGCCACCATCAAGCCACGGCATGCAAATCATGCCAGAGCACGGGCCCGAACCATCAGCACAATAAATTGCTGACTCTCGGCGTGCTCCCCTCGAGAGGAGCGTTTCTCCTCCGCAGTGAACATCGATGGGATCCCAAGCACCGCGCTTGGGTTGGGGGAACGTGGAAACTGATGCTCTCCGTAAGGGGAACGTTACCGAGGATCAATCAAGTGATAACGTGGGACTGGAGTCCCCAACGAACCCGCCGAATAACCACATTGAATCTTATGGAGATAACGAATCCGAAGCTCCTCCGCGGGGGGTGCCAGGGATTTTCTACTTTCTAATCTGATCCCATCGACGGGTTGACTGGAACACAGAACCGCCAAACAGAACGCCGATCGAACAACAACAAAAACATCTTTGCTCGTCGAGGAGGAAGAAGGCAAGCACCCTCCCAGATGAGGCAAACACCGTCAAAAAGGAACGAAGTTTTCGGAACACCGCTCGAGGGAATTCGAGGGAACGAAACTCTGGGTCGTTGGTGGGCGGATGGGGGTCAGGATTTACGAAGCGTGAGATTGAGAGCTTGCTCGAATTATTGGACGAGCACTTGCCGCTAGGGCGAGAGGAATGGGAATATGTCGTTCGGCGTCATCAGGAGCGCTATCCTGGAGGCGAGAGGACTGTGGAATCCCTTAAAAGAAAGTTCGCAAAATTGTACCGCAAGAAAATGCCCACCGGTGACCCTACCATGCCACCAGACGTAGAGAGGGCAAAACACATCAGTTATAAGATGACAGAACGTGCGGATTTAGGGGAAGGTGGGGAAATGAACGATGCTGTTAACGAATCCTTCCAGAATCTCGATAACGGCAGTGCTGAAGCTGGTTTTGGATCAAGCGGGGCTGTGGTGCTGGAAGAGACACCGGATGATGATGTGGTAGAAGACCGCGGATCTGCAGCTGCCCCAATCGCAAACCTAAGGACTCCGTCGTCTGCACCAAACGAACTTGCAACCCCTGCCGCAACACCGTGCCCTCTTGTACGAAGACGTACACCTAGCCAGGCAGCCAATGGGGAAGACGGCGAGGAAAAAGACCTCCTGTCAATTTTTAAATTGCATATGATGCAGGAGCAACAAATGCGTTAGGAAGATCTAAAAAGGAGGTAAGAAGAAAGGGAAGAGGAGCTCTTGAGGCGTGATGAGGAGCGTCGCAGACGCGAGAAGGATCGGAGGGATGAAAGGGAGAGAAGGGAAGCAGACACCAGAAAGCATGACTAGTTCATGCAACTGATGATGGTTTCTTTGACAAACGGTTCAAAGCAGTCCTCGGGAGGACCGACACAAGAAGCTGAGTAAAACTAAACTTGTTCTGATAGTTCGACGCGGTTGAAATTCTGTCTTTTAAAAGTAGTTGTTCAGGAACTGCGGTGTAAGAGTGCGTTGGCCTCAACAATTAAATGCGGCATGTATGTTGACAGAAGTGGGTTGATTCCAACTAGTCTCGTCCTTAAATTGAAAAGTAGAACCGTGTACAGTAGCATAACCTTTCGCTCACCCCTACCCTCATATATGAACCGGTCTTTCATGTTCGGAAATGTCCCTTTGAATGCCCGCATTCCCCACTCAGATGCCTGCCTAACTGACGTGGCCTGTCGCATAGCTATGATGCTAGAGAAGTCATCTGTAATAATAAGATGGTCCTGAGGCGACTTGACCAGGAAAGGGTAGTTTCCCTTTGAGAAGGCAGAGTCGACCACACATCGAGCCCCAAGATGACTGAAGCAGTCATCTAATTTCTTGTAAACACCCCCATTCCGCAATTGTAGAATCCTGCATTGACCCGGGGGCGTTCACCGCACAAGCATTGATAGTGCCATTCGTGGCGAATATGAAAATTTTGCCAACGTAATGGTCGTGGGTCCAGCCGTTGTAAAACATATTCAGAATGACGGAGTCCCAGGCCTGTTCCAAGTACAACTTTAGGCCATCAGCAACAGCATATACATCGGTTAGCATAGTATTCGGCGGAAATGGATCTCTGAAACTCACGAACTTCCAACTCGTATGGCATCCTCACGGTTGTGTTATGGTCACTACTCAATACCTTCAGGAGAATACGTCGTCTAAACCTAATGAATAGAGAAGCAACTGAACCCGTTATCCCAAATAACACGCACAGAACCTTTTCCGATCCCTTTGTCCGATTCCAGGCCAGTACGAGTCCTAGACATTGTGTCGCATTCATTGGGCGGGGCCGGCCAAACGAACCAGAGCGCATAGGCAATTTTCGTATCATTCCGCTTGAGGAGTAGGGTGAGTATCAGTAGTAGACGGGCTGAAACAGATCGAGAATGTGACGAAAGGTCCTGTGATCAAACCCTGTTAGTGTGATGAGAGATTGGTCGCAACCAGACCCATACAGTGTAGTAAAGGCAGACATGCTCGGATGCTGGTGTGATCGTCTTGTTACACGCCTATCCCGCCTCCGACGCAGGCTCAGACTGAGCTGCTGACGGTACGTGGATTTTTTGCCCTTCTTTGCCCTTCGCTTGGATAGAAGCGTTGCCAAAAGGAGATAAGTAGACGGCATGATCAGGCGCCAATGCCGAAGGGAAGATGGCGGTGGAACGATTCCAGCAGGAATTCCATCTTCCAAGATCACGATTCGGGATTTCTAGCCACGACCAAAGAATAAAAAATAATAATAATAGTTTTTCAAAAAATGTGCACAGACTTTCAGGGGTCAGTCTGTATGCGGAGGACTATTTTGGGTAACTTTTACATAATTTGCGCACAGCACATTTTGGACTTTCAGGATGCACCCAGTATCCGCATGCTTGTACCCGGAGGCCACGGCTTCCGAGGGTTTCCGCGACACTGTGCTGCGGTAGTGCCGATTATTGCCATCAATAGTGATGTGGGGTCTGATCCGTACCCCTCCAGGAAAGGGCCCTTTTCGGGCCTATTTTAAGAGGGCCTCCCCTCTTCCTCTTCGCAAATAGAGGGGCCGGACCCGAATGGTGTACGTGTACCACGTGTACTCCTATCATATTACGTAATCGTACAGTATGAACACACCAGGCATGCTGGAGTTGATCTCATACTGTGAACGACGTACCTCTGTACTTCGTTCAACTTCATTGAAACAGCAATGCGGTGTGAATAGAGTACAAACTTACGACGGCATCGTACCGAATCGCTCCCGTACAGGAATGTACAGCATATACAACTATTAAAAAGTTCGAACAGGTAAGTATCGGCGTTCGTTTGACGATGGTGTATATTTTTCTATCTACCTCAAACTGCGTTGAAGCGCTTTGCAAAGCGATCAACACAACCGCCACCCGTCTTCGTCATATCCCATCCCCGTTCTTTTTTCATTTATCCCACGGCATCCAGGCACGGTGCCCCCAAAACCCAAAATTCAATCCCTACAGTGGAGAATCGACTGACTGCATCTACACCTAGATTTTGACCAGTGCCATCCAGAAGAAGTACGGCACCCGAGTGTGCTTCAAGATACTCACGTTTGAGAAGGGGCCGAAAAACATCCGTAGGAACTTTGCATCGAGCCACCAACACAAAGACAAAACTGTTCCATTTTCCGCAGAGACATCTGGCGTCCCACAGAGGGCCAGCCCCTTGGCGAAGCTGATAAATACGAAACATTCTGAGCGGCATGTTCCACGTGGTATGAAGCGGCAAGAGCTACTTGACACAGTCACGAAATGGGTTGCTGCAGGTTTCAGGCCGATATCTATGGTTGAGGACCAGGGATTAAAGGACAAAATGGCAATACTCAACCCAAGGTATCGCCCAGTTTCTCGTGATAAGGTGAACAGCAAACTTCGCAAGATGGAAATCGAAATCGACAACACACTTCGAGGCGAACTGGAATCCGTGCCGGAGGTCGCCGTGATCACAGAATGCTGGACAGATGAACAGAGTAACTCAGATGCCTCCCTAACGACCCATTGCCTCTCTGATGACTGGAAGGTACATTCGCATATGCTCTGCTGTTCCGCTTTAAGTGGACTTCATACTGGCGCAAACCTTTCCTCCTTCCTCGTGTCAATGTTTGCGAAGTACATTATCACCCACAAATTTGTTTGAATGTCCACGGATAAAGCCTCGAATGCTGTTGCCAGTATCAGGATATCTGCGGAGCAGGTGGGGGTGGTGGCTGAAATTGAGAACGGGGATGAGTAGTGAGAGGAAAACGTTCTGGACATGAACTCAGCGGAAATGCAGTTTATTGATAACATAATTGACGGGGAAAATGCACAGATTTCATCCTTTGCAAATGGCACATCAACTGTTTTTGGAGAAAGTAATGCTGAATTTCCTACTGAGGCTGATATTAACCTTGACGATGTCAACAAGCACCTCGAATATTCTAAAAACCCTCACCAGCCCATACCGTCTTTGTTGAGACCTACAAAAACTATACAAGAAACTATGAAAAGGAATCCGTTTATCGCTCACCAACTGCAACTTTCTGGTAAGTGTGAACTTCGCGCAGATTGCGTGCAATTCGGTCTACATGATATAATAAGGACATGTCTTTTTTTCAGGAAGTCCGTTGTTGGATGGGATATGCTAAAATACTGTTTATTACGCAGAGGAGAAGGTCCACTGGGGCCCCTCATTGACGTGCAGACAAGATGGGGATCAACTCTTGCAATGCTTAAACGGTATATGAAAATTCGGGCGTACGTGGATGAGACTATAATACAGCTGTATCAGGATAAGTTTAAGTTTGGTCAACTTCGTCCTGGTTCTGCGCTTACTTCTACACAGGTGGCGACTATGGAAAACTGAATAGAGGTTCTGGAGGATACTGAGACAGCTACAGCAGCTCTTGGAGCTGAGAACAAACTTACGATGGAGCTGAACGTTTTGCTGATCGCTGGCCGGCTGTGCAGCCTGCGGGCCCAATTGGTACTACCCAGCCCGGAAATGCTGCTCACCTGCTGAGCTCTGTTCTGTCCGATGATATCAAAAAGCGTATGGATATTTTTCGTGGCACATGCACATCGATGTCAATTCTCTGTACTGTGGCTTCGTTTCTAACGCCAGTGTCTATAGATATGTTACACACGGAGCTTCTGGGGTTTACGCACGAGAATGTTGAGGAAGCTGTATACTTGTTGGGGATAATGGTACGTAGTTTTATGCCAAATTGGGGCTCGTCGACGGATAACGAAAAGGCTGTAGATGATGAGAATGAAAGTATTGGCGAAAATAAGATGGAGGATGGACTGAACGCATTGATTGCAGCAGTTGTGGGTGGTTCTATGGGTGAGGCAGTGCGTTCCGTTTGGCGCTGCCCATTGAAAGAAGAGATTAAATGCTACAAGGCCAGGGCCTGGACCGAACCGACGAACGACGTGCTGCTGTTTTGGAAGGCCAATGCAGTGAAAATTCTCCATCTTGCTAGCATCGCCCGTATCGTTATTACCCCACTGGACTCTTCGACCTTCAGTGAGCGCTTATTAGTCTTGCAGGGCTCGTTAGGTGCAAGCATCGTGCAAGACTCACCCCCCGCACTTGTTGAGAAGTGCATTAAGGTTGGATCTTACGTGCGCTGGCAGCGTCGCAATAGTTGACTGGACGCAAACGCAGTTGCGTAAGTCCCGAAACACTACTGTAGTATTTACAGAAAGCGCCTTGGAACCCTCCGGATACTGTGTCCCTAGTATTCGGTAGCGGTGTGGCGGGAGAGCAAGTATTTCCTGTCGCCTCCGAGCTGGGAAGTACTGAAGCTGCTTCTCGGCACTCTGCCCCGCCCGCGAGGGTGAGTCAGGGTGTCCGAGGTGGATCCCACTCGACCACGGCCGGAAACGGTCGAGGCGAAGGGATCCGTGGAGCGCTGCTGTGGATCGCCCACCGGCCTGCCTTTCCCTCTGGAGGAAAGGTAGGTCGGGTTGGGGGTCGC
>JAUBNZ010001488.1:0-11346 GCA_032355485.1 Bonnemaisonia californica | reverse complement strand
ATCCTGTAAACAAATTATTGAAACTGCTAATAGAACAGATGCGAAAACAATTGGGCCTATTCCTTTACCAACTAAACGTAAAATTTATTGTGTTTTAAGATCACCACACGTAGATAAAGATTCCAGAGAACATTTTGAAATTCGATCACATAGTAAAATAATTGATATCTATGAACCTTCATCTAAAACAATAGACTCTCTCATGAAATTAAATATTCCAGCAGGAGTTGATATAGAAGTAAACCTTTAAAAAAAAGAGAATATATAATCTTCTACTATATATTCTCTTTTTTTTAAACAATTTATTTAATATAACTCTTCTTCTTGGTGTGTAAGAATAACACAATCACTCTTAGGATAAGTAATACACGTTAAAATCCAACCTGCATCTATTTGATCAGCATCTAAAAAAGATTGATCACTTTGATCTATTTCGCCCTCTTTTAATATAGCTGCACATGTAGAACAAGCACCTGCTCTACAAGAATATGGAAGCTCAATACATGCTTCTTCTGCCGCATCTAAAACATATTCAGTACTTTCACAATCTAACTCTTTAATACCTTCAGGCATTTTAAGAGTTACTTTATAAACTGTCATTATTTTCTCCACAATTTTAATACTAGTAAGAAAATTATATTCTACTTAATAAATATTCAATCATAAAATATAATTAAATATACAATATACTTTCATAAAAATACTCTACTAATATAAAATCAAGTAAAATCAAGCTTAAGATTTTTCAAATAAATTTACAAACTAAATAAAATGATAAATACCTTAAAGAATTCTATATTAAAACCAAAAAATAAAATCTATCGTCAAATTAATCTTAAATTAATTTATTATGAAATAACTTCATTACTAAAACGTCTTTTTATTCAAATAATCAGAAGACCATCTACTTTTATTGCTGGTCTTATACAACCTCTTTTATGGCTTATATTATTTGGAGCTTTATTTCAAAATGCACCTGTAGGCTTATTTACATCTAATACAACATATAATATCTTTCTCAGTCCTGGTATAATAATATTTACAGCTTTCACAGGATCTATCAATGCTGGCCTTCCATTAATGTTTGATCGTGAATTCGGGTTTTTAAATAGACTTTTAGTCTCACCTTTAATATCAAGAGATTCCTTGCTCATTTCATCTATTATATTTAGTATAGAAATGAGTATAATACAAACATGTATCATCATATTATTTGGTAAATTAATAATTCATAATATGCCATATAACAATAATATTATTCTGATATTACTCATAACTTTATTAATTACATTCAGTATATCAAGTATCAGTATTGGTCTGGCTTGTATTTTACCTGGCCATATAGAATTTTTAGCTTTTATATTAGTTATTAATCTACCAATGTTATTTTCAAGTACTGCATTAGCACCATTATCTTTTATGCCATATTGGCTACAAATAATTGCTAGCATTAACCCTTTAACATATGCTATTGAAAGTATTAGATATATAATGATGAATTATATTTGGAATCAAGAATGCATCATAATAGAAACTGTTTGGTCTAATATAAAACTTTATGAAAGTATTTTAATACTTATAATAATCGATATTATAAGCCTAACTCTTATAAGAAAACTCATTTCATATAAATTTGAATAAAATCATATTACTCTAGATATTAGAAGAATGCTATAATACTTAAGTATGTAGAATATTCTAGTATAACAAAATTAAAAGTAAGAAAGGCATAATATTAATTCTTGGTTATAGGAGGCACGTAGTTCAATGGGACTACCATGGTATCGTGTACATACAGTTGTTTTAAATGACCCAGGACGTCTAATTTCTGTACATTTAATGCACACAGCATTAGTAGCTGGTTGGGCTGGTTCAATGGCCTTATATGAATTAGCAGTTTTTGATCCATCTGATCCAGTATTAAATCCAATGTGGCGTCAAGGCATGTTTGTAATGCCTTTTATGGCTAGACTAGGAGTTACTGATTCATGGGGTGGATGGAGTATTACAGGAGAAAGTGTATCAAATCCAGGCTTATGGAGTTTTGAAGGAGTTGCTATAACACATATAGTATTATCTGGTATGCTTTTCTTAGCATCTATATGGCATTGGGTCTATTGGGATCTAGAACTATTCAGAGATCCTAGAACAGGTGAACCTGCATTAGATCTACCTAAAATTTTTGGCATACATCTACTATTATCAAGCTTATTATGCTTTGGATTTGGTGCTTTTCATGCAACAGGTTTATTTGGACCTGGTATATGGATTTCTGATGCTTACGGTGTCACTGGGAAAGTTCAACCTGTAGCTCCTGCATGGGGACCAGATGGATTTAATCCTTTTAATCCTAGCGGAATAGCATCTCATCACATAGCTGCTGGAACTGTAGGTATTTTAGCAGGATTATTTCATCTAACAGTAAGACCACCACAAAGATTATATAGAGCATTAAGAATGGGAAACATTGAAACTGTTTTATCTAGTAGTATATCTGCTGTTTTCTTTAGCGCTTTTATAACATGTGGAACTATGTGGTATGGCTCAGCAACTACTCCCTTAGAATTATTCGGTCCTACAAGATATCAATGGGATAGTGGATACTTCCAACAAGAAATTGAAAGAAGAGTTGAAAATTCATTAATAGAAGGCGCAACACCTGAAGAAGCATGGTCTAAAATACCTGATAAATTAGCTTTTTATGACTATATCGGTAATAACCCTGCTAAAGGAGGTCTATTCAGAGCTGGACCAATGGATAAAGGTGATGGAATTGCTGAAGCATGGTTAGGACATCCTATTTTTCAGGATAAAGAAGGCAGAGAATTAACTGTACGAAGAATGCCTGCCTTTTTTGAAACTTTTCCAGTAATATTGGTTGATAAAGATGGTATAATTAGAGCTGATATTCCTTTTAGAAGGGCTGAATCAAAGTACAGTATTGAACAAGTTGGCGTAACAGTCAATTTTTATGGTGGAAAACTAAATAATAAAGTTTTTACTGATGCACCTAGTGTAAAAAAATATGCAAGAAAAGCTCAACTTGGAGAAGTATTTGAATTTGATAGAACAACTCTAGAATCAGATGGAGTTTTCAGAAGTAGTCCAAGAGGATGGTTTACATTTGGCCATGCTAATTTTGCATTAATTTTCTTTTTTGGTCATTTATGGCATGGATCTAGAACTATCTTTAGAGATGTATTTGCTGGTATTGGTGCTGAAGTAACAGAACAAGTAGAATTTGGTGCATTCCAAAAATTAGGTGATAGAAGTAGTAAAAAACAAGGCGCTGTATAATTAATACTAATTATATATGAGGAGATAAAAATGGAAGCACTAGTATATGTGTTTTTGCTAGTAGGCACATTAATGGTAATATTTTTTGCAGTTTTTTTTAGAGATCCTCCAAGAATTGCAAAATAAAAATATCATCATCTATTAAATAATTAAGCAAAAAAGCCACTCTTCAAGTACTAAAAAATATATAAATAAGAGTGGCTTTTACTACATTAAAATAAAGACTAACTATTCTTCATGCTCTTCAAAAGGATCTCTTAATTCCTTAGAAAAAGGACCAAATGAAGCATAAATAGAATAAGCTGTAATACCCAAAAGTAAACTTGAAATAAAAATACTAAGAACTGTTGCAATTTCCATAAATCAAATACAAATAAAGTTAACTTGTTTCTATAATAATATTATAAAGATTAATAACTATCAAAACATAAAAAAAATTATGGCATTAAGAACTAGATTAGGTGAAATATTAAGACCTTTAAATTCTGAATATGGAAAAGTCGCTCCTGGATGGGGAACAACTCCCATTATGGCTATATTCATGCTTCTTTTCTTTCTATTTTTATTAATTATTCTGCAAATATATAATTCTTCATTGATATTAGAAAATGTTGATGTAGATTGGGCAACTTTAGGTAACTAAAAATATAATAAGCATTATGTTATTTTCATAATGCTTACTTAAAATTTATACTAAATTTAATTCTTCTTCTGCAAAACTATTTGTATTTACTCCACTATATGTTTCTTTAATAAATCTTACTAATACAGGATATTTAATATCTTTATCTACCTTAACTACAGTTCCTGTATCATTATACCAATACGATTCTCTTCTCAAAACTTTAACAATAGAACCTTTTTTAATCATAAAATAATGTAAAAACCCAATTAATTAAACAACTAATATACAATATATCAATAAAAATAAAAAAATGTGAAAAGAATTAACTTATGTAAATAAAGTTTTTTTTTATAATAGAAAGTTGCCGATAAAATATTAAAAATGTTACATTTATTAAAGTAAACTTAATAATGAAATTCGACAAATATATATTTGATTCCATGAGAATTTAATAAATAATAAATGTGAGGCTTAAGCATAATGAAACTATCTTGGAGAATTATTTTACTTTGGTCATTGCCTATAATTGTAATTAGTTTTTTTTTATGGCAGAGTTTTTTAGCACCAACTACTAATGAACTTAATACAAATGTAGCTAGTTCAAGAATGACCTATGGACGATTTTTAGAATATATAGATATGGGCTGGATAAAAAGAGTTGATATGTATGATAATGGACATACAGCTATTGTTGAGGCTGTAGGACCTGAATTAGGAAATCGGGTACAAAAAATTAGAGTTGAATTACCTGCTAGTGCTCCAGAACTAATTAATAAATTAAAAAAAGCTAATGTTGATATAGATGCACATCCAACAAAAAATACTGGCGCATTATGGAATTTAATAGGAAATTTATTCTTTCCTATTCTTTTAATAGGTGGCTTAGCATTTTTATTTCGTAGGTCAAATAATGGAGCAGGAGGACCTGGACAAGCAATGTCTTTTGGTAAATCCAAAGCTTTATTTCAGATGGAAGCTAAAACAGGTATTATATTTGATGATGTAGCTGGAATAGATGAGGCTAAAGAAGAATTTGAAGAAGTAGTGACATTTTTAAAAAAACCTGAACGTTTTACAGCTGTAGGTGCAAAAATACCTAAGGGTGTTCTATTAGTTGGACCTCCTGGAACAGGAAAAACATTGTTAGCAAAAGCTATTGCTGGCGAAGCAAATGTACCATTTTTTAGCATTTCAGGCTCAGAGTTTGTAGAAATGTTTGTTGGAGTAGGAGCATCGAGAGTAAGAGATCTATTTAAAAAAGCCAAAGACAATGCACCATGTATAGTATTTATTGACGAAATTGATGCTGTAGGAAGACAAAGAGGTACAGGTATTGGAGGAGGAAATGATGAGCGTGAACAAACACTTAATCAACTCTTAACAGAAATGGATGGATTTGAAGGCAATACAGGCATTATAGTAATTGCAGCAACAAATCGCGCTGATATTCTTGACTCTGCGCTCCTGAGACCCGGACGATTTGACAGACAAGTAAGCGTAGAAGTACCTGATTTTAAAGGTAGATTAGCTATTTTACAAGTACATGGACGTAATAAAAAACTAGATAAAGATGTATCATTAGCAATAATTGCAAGAAGAACACCTGGTTTTTCTGGAGCTGATCTAGCTAATCTTCTTAATGAAGCTGCTATATTAGCTGCAAGAAAAAGAAAATCTTATATTACACTAAATGAAATAGATGAATCTATTGATCGAGTAGTTGCTGGTATGGAGGGAACACCTTTAATTGATAGTAAAAGTAAAAGGCTAATAGCCTATCATGAAATAGGACACGCAATAATAGGAACATTACTTAAAGATCATGACCCTGTACAAAAAGTTACTCTTATACCAAGAGGACAAGCTAGAGGATTAACATGGTTTACACCTTCAGAAGATCAAAGCTTAATTTCTCGATCTCAAATTCTAGCACGGATTATGGGTGCACTAGGTGGAAGAGCAGCAGAAGAAGTTGTTTTCGGAGATGCAGAAGTAACTACAGGCGCAAGCAATGACCTACAACAAGTCACTTCAATGGCTCGTCAAATGGTAACCAGATTTGGTATGTCAAAAATAGGTCCTATATCTCTAGAAAATGAAGAATCTAATCCTTTTTTAGGCAGAGGTATGGCATCAGGATCTGAATACTCAGATGATATTGCAATACATATAGATAAACAAATACAAGAAATCGTACGTGAATGCCATCACAAAAGCGTACAAATGATCGAAGAGAATAGAGTAGTAATTGATAGATTAGTAGATTTATTAATTGAAAGAGAAACGATAGATGGAAAAGAATTTAGAAAAATAATAAATGAGTATACCCCTGTACCAGAGAAACAAGCAAACTTAGTATAGTATACGAGACTGACGGGATTCGAACCCGCAACTTCCGCCGTGACAGGGCGGTGCTCTAACCAATTGAACTACAGTCCCTAATTATAATGTAAAATAAGTATAACATAATTATAATCTCACAATTTCGTGTATTTTGTCAAATTTCTATAATCTAATAATACTTTTATATTGCTTGAATAAGGAGAGGAAGGGATTCGAACCCTCGATATAGCAATAAACCATATAACAGATTAGCAATCTGCCGCTTTTAACCACTCAGCCACCTCTCCAAGAAAAATAATTGTAAAAATTACAATTTCTTTTATATAAATAGCTCAGGCGGGATTTGAACCTGCGACCTTGGGCTTATGAGTCCCCTGCTCTAACCAACTGAGCTACTGAGCCCACTGTAATCAATAACAATTATAACACTATATCGAAAAACAAACAAATCCTTGATTTTAAATTAAGTTCATAACGTTAACATAGATCCTATACCATCTGATGTTAGCACTTCTAACAATAAAGCATGTTCAACTCTACCATCAATAATATGAACTGCATTCACATTATTTTTTAAAGCTCTAATACCACATTGAACCTTAGGTATCATTCCTCCTGAAATTACTTTATTACTTATTAAATTCTCTATTTCAGATATACTTAAAGATTTTATTAGAGTATTTATATTATCAACATCATTCATAATTCCTGAAGTGTCTGTCAATAAAATAAGTTTTTCTGCATGTAATGATGAAGCTATTGCTCCTGCTACTGTATCTGCATTAATATTATAAGCTTGCCCTAAATTATCTGCTGCTACACTGGCTATTACTGGTATATAACCTTGATCTAATAATAAATTAAGAATTGTTTTGTTTACTTTTTTAACATCACCGACAAAATTATCTTGGTCATGAAATAATTTAGAAGCTATAATTAAATTACCATCTTTTCCAGATAAACCCACTGCACAGCCTTGTTTTTTGTTTAATAGAGTCACTAAATCTTTATTAATTTTACCAACTAAAACCATCTCTACTATTTCCATTGTCTTTTTATCCGTTACTCTAATACCATTACTAAATTTTGGCTCTATATTAATTTTTTGTAACCAAGTATTAATCATAGGACCACCTCCATGCACTACAATTGGGCGAATACCTATATATGATAATAATAAAATATCTTCTATTACTTTATCTTTTAAATCATCATTTTTCATTGCTGCTCCACCATACTTGATTACAATTGTGCGACCAGAAAATTTCTGAATAAATGGCAATGCTTCATTAAGTATTTGAACACGTTCAAAATCATTTAACATAATATACCTTGTTATAACAAAAATAATAATTTGCGAAAAGCTTCATTTTTCATTATCTTAAATATAAATCATTAATATAACAATATCATATGGACACTTTTTGGAATAATATAAATAAATTTCCAAGATTCTTAATTTCAGTCATTTTGGGGTTTTTCTTGACGGTTTTTTATCCCGTTTTTGAGTTATTAAAAAACAAAAAAACCCAAATTTATATATATATAATTTTGCCTTTATTTATAACATTTTTTTATATAATTTTAAAGCTAATGGTAGGCATAAATTAATAAAAAAAAAGAACCAAGATTAATATAATTAAATTAAAAATTGAACATATATAATATTATATATAAGAAATTCCTCTTTTATTTATTTTCTAATCATTTCATTTTTGACTTATTCCATTTAATTAAATTAAAAATAAAGGATAAAAAATGTCTATTATTTCTGAAGAAAGAACAGGTGCTTTTGCATTAATGGATAGTTTAGTAAGACACAATGTTAAATATATATTTGGTTATCCAGGAGGAGCAATATTGCCTATTTATGATGAATTATATCGTTGGGAAAATGAATGTAAAATTACACATATTCTATCTCGACATGAACAAGGTGCAGCTCATGCAGCTGATGGTTATGCAAGATCTACAGGTCAGGTTGGAGTTTGTTTTGCCACTTCAGGTCCAGGAGCAACTAATTTAGTTTCTGGTATTGCTACTGCACAGATGGATTCGGTTCCTATGATATTAATTACAGGTCAAGTAGCAAGGCCTTTTATAGGAACAGATGCGTTTCAAGAAGTTGATATTTTTGGTATTACTTTACCAATTGTGAAACATTCTTATGTGGTTAGAGATTCAAGAAATATGGCAAAAATTATAGCAGAAGCATTTTATATTGCTAATCATGGTAGACCAGGTCCTGTTTTAATCGATATACCTAAAGATGTTGGCCTAGAAAAATTTATATATGAACCAGTCGATCCAGGTAATATTAATTTACCAGGATGTAAACCGATTGTATCATCAAAATCTAAACAGATAGTAAAAATAGTGCAACTTCTAGAACAGTCTAGTCAACCACTTCTATATATTGGTGGAGGAGCAATTATTTCAGGAGCACATGAAGTTATTCAAAGATTATCTTCTTTATTCCAAATACCTATTACAACAACTTTAATGGGAAAAGGTATTATTAGTGAGCAAGAAGAATTATCACTTGGTATGTTAGGTATGCATGGAACAGCATATGCTAATTTTGCGGTTAGTGAATGTGACTTATTAATAGCTTTGGGTGCACGATTTGATGATCGTGTTACAGGAAAATTAGATGAATTTGCTTGTAATGCACAAGTTATTCATATTGATATTGATTCAGCAGAAGTTGGGAAAAATAGAATTCCTCAAGTTGCTATTGTTGGTGACGTGAGACAAGTTTTAATAGAAGTATTAAATTATTTAGATCAAACAAATAATATTAATAATAGGTTAGAGCAAACAAGATCTTGGAAAGAGAGAATTTTTGCATGGAAACAACAATATCCATTATTAATTCCTAAAGATGTAAATAATTTATCTCCTCAAGAAATACTTTCTTCTTTAAGTTTAATGACTAAGAATGCATACTTTACAACAGATGTTGGTCAACATCAAATGTGGGCGGCGCAATTTATAAATGTTTTGCCACGTCATTGGATGTCAAGCGCAGGCTTGGGTACTATGGGCTATGGTTTACCTGCTGCAATAGGTGCACAAATAGCACATCCAAAAAAAATAGTAATTTGTATTACTGGAGATGCTAGTTTTCAAATGAATATTCAAGAACTAGGAACAGTTGCACAATATAATTTACCTATTAAAATTATTATTATCAATAATAAATGGCAAGGTATGGTACGACAATGGCAACAGGCTTTTTATGGTGAAAGATATTCTCACTCTAATATGGAGAAAGGCTCTCCTAATTTTGTAGAATTAGCTAAGTCTTTTGGTATTTTAGGATTAGAATTAGAATTTAGAGGAGATATTCATAAAATTTTAGATACTTTTTTAAAGTATAATGGACCTTGTTTATTAAATTGTAAGGTTGTAGAAGATGAAAATTGTTATCCTATGGTTGCTCCAGGAAAAAGTAATGCTCAAATGATAGGTATAACTAAGCAGACAAAGAATATTCTACATAAGTAGTAATGTACAATAAGCCCTTAATGAGAATTGAACTCATACCTTCTTCTTACCAAGAAGATGCTCTACCACTAAGCTATAAGGGCATATGATATGATTATGAATTTATTGGGTCGGGTTGGATTTGAACCAACGTAGGTAAAACCAGCGGATTTACAGTCCGCCCCCATTAACCACTCGGGCACCGACCCCTATATATAGATACAGGTTAACAAATAAATAAAAAAAAAGCAATTTTTATATTTATTTGGATACAACTGGATTTGAACCAGTGACTTTCACGATGTCAACGTGATACTCTAACCAACTGAGTTATGTATCCTAATTTATGATAATATTATCATATTATTCTTTTGGAATATACAATTAATTAGATATAAATTTTTGTTTAAGTCTAGTGGCCTTACCAGATCTTTTTCTCAGATAATATAATTTAGCTTTTCTTACTTTTGATTTTCTAATTATTTGTATTTTTGTAATTCTTGGTGAATGTATTAAATATACTTTTTCAACACCGATATTTTGCAATATTTTTCTTACTGTAATTGTTGTATTAAGATTAGAATTATTTTTTGAAATAACTACACCTTCTGATATTTGTACTCTTTCTTTATTTCCTTCTTTAATTAATAATCCAATTTTAATACTATCTCCAATGTCTATTTTCGGGATATCTATTTTTTTATATTTTTGTTCTATATCTTTTATAATAACAGGGTTTTTATTGATGATGAAATTCATTTTAATTTTATAATTTATTTAACAATAATATATATTTTATTTAATCTTGATATAATTAGTCAACTATATTTCTATGATTGATATACAGTATGATTTTTTCAATATTATACATAATATATAAGATATATCTGTTTTTACTTATAGTTGTTATATCACATCATTAATTTGTTAGCTTTGAGTATAAAATACTGTAGTTATTACAATTATCTTATTATAAGTTTTTTTCTTGATACTAATGCTAGTATAAATATATATTTTAATTGAATGTTTTTTATGAAAGTCTTTTTAATTTAATTAAGTCATAAAAAAATATTATGTATTCTTAGTAATTTTCTTATAGATTAATTATTCAAAGAATAATGTAAATTATCTATTTTTTTAAGATTAAGAATCTTATGGAAATATTTTTATATATATTTGGGTTTTAATATTTATGCTATGAAGTATTCATAATAAATATTTAATTGGAATATATAATTAGATGGTATGTTCATTATTATTAGCTCTTATGAGCATTCGGTATTATTTATATATAATAGAGCACTTTATCCAAGTTTAAGATTAATGAATTGTAAGATTAATGAATTTTATATTTATTTGTGCATAGAATATAACTTTATGTCTATTGTAGTATCATGTCTTATTATTGAATTAATTAATTTCAAACATTTTCATATAATATATATTAATAGTTATCATATTTTATATCAATTTTTTTTCTTATCAGGACTGTTTATAACAGTATTATTGCATTTAGTATTGATTAACGATATTAATATTATTACTTTAGAAGTTAATACATATAATTATTTAGCATTAAGTTTATATTTTTG
>JAUBNZ010001487.1:0-11350 GCA_032355485.1 Bonnemaisonia californica | reverse complement strand
GCACCTCCATGTCCGCCCATCCCGCATTCGAGGCCAACCGACGTAGAATGATACATGCCGTTGTGATCTTGTCCGTTATGTACCTTTTTCTGCGCGTCTTCCAGCTCCCCTCCGATATACCCTTTGCGCTCGCTACACGTCCGACATATTGTTTTCGAAATCTGAAAAGGCGCAGGCACTCTACCTCTCAAAGAGATTTAAATTTATACGAAAATTTCATTGAGGATATATACTTACTACGATCGAGAGCACGGCGGAGTTCCTCGTCGTAATGCTGTCCGTGGCGCGCTTCGTCGGTGATAGCTGCGGAACTGGAAAGCATCGACATGCCATGCCTTCTCCGCGCAAGGACTTGCAGAACGACGGCCTATTTATGACGTTGAGCCGTCGTCTTGTTCTTCTGGTGGTCGCGCTGCCGATGAAACGGCATGATGGGATGACGGGTGGGGCCAGGAAGGGTGGTGGGCAGGAAGGGTGATGGCGAGGAAGGGAGACGTAGGCACAGTAGTGAGGAGTCACGAAATAAAAATTTACTGAAGTTTACACAGAGTAGTTTCTTGCCTAAAAGCCTGGGCATACTTCACGTATGATATTTCGTGAGTTGCGTTCTTACACGTTTCACTCACCTCTAGCTCACATCCAAGCTGAATTTTATGGGGCGTAAGTTCTGAAATATGTAGTACCAATTTGTTTAGTCCTTGGGCTGTCAGCTGCGCCTTGTTGTGCCTTGCTGTACCATTTAACGTATGATATGAGCATTGACATTGCCTGTCTTATATGTTTTTAAACAGAAAAAACAGTTAAAGTACAGTACACATATCCCATCTTTGACCTATCTCCGGCAGGATTAGCGATCTAGACTATAGACGCTCTAGATTCTAGAGCGCCGGTCCCGCTCCTACCAAGACGCCTCCTGTCCGCAATCAACTCCAAATTTGTCACAAAATTTCCCAACGCAGGTGAAGTACTTTAACATAAGTTATGCCTCGCAGTGGTTCTCACAGTGACGCTCACGCTCAGTGACATTCCGAGTTGCAATTTTCGACACCGCCTCCCCTCCGTTACCACTCGCTTCTGACCAATCCCGCCTCCACGGGTCCACAATCCCCAAATGTCCAACACACTCCCAACAACCCGCAATCGCCACCAGTCCGCCAAGCCCTCGAAGAGCTTTGCTCGCGTCCTGCACCTGTTGCGCAGGATATTCCGCCGCCTGCATCCGGCATGGTACTTCAGCTTCGTACTCGTTCTTCTCCTTCTGCTCACTAATCTCCCCTTCTCGCGCCGTCGACTAGCCCACGCCACCCACTTGCTGGAAGCTGAGTTTGGCGACGATTCGCAAATTGCCGAGGATCCGAATGCTGTGGCTCCTCTCCTTCAGAACGATGAGCTTCTTCGAAACCGCGCCGCCTCTGCCCAAAATGTCTCTACCGACGGCAAATTTCAGATTGGAAATCACTTTTGCGTGTTGCAGCCCACCTTGTCCGCGGGCAAGGATGTCTGGGCCGAGAGCGATGCTCGATCTCACATTGCCTTGAGAGCTTTTATGAGGACATTCGCCACCACGGTCACATCAGCCGAGAGGGACTCCTTCAAGTTTTCAATCTACTATGGCCATGACAGCGATGATGCAGTGTTTGGTAACAACACGCTGCGTGCGGCCTTTCAGGACGAGGCAGATTCTATTTTGGCCGCCGCTGGCTTTGAGAAGGACGAGGTTAATATGGTATATACGCCGTTGTACGGCCTGCACGGAAGGATCAATGCCATTTGGAATGATCTGGCTAAGGATGCCTATTACGATGGCTGCGATTACTTTTTCATGTCCAATGATGATATGGTCTTCTTCACAAAGGGGTGGGTAAGTCGGTCGAGGGACTCGCTGCAGGGTATTGGGTCTCCTGCAAATCACAAACGGCCTTGCAAGCACTTTGGGATTGTGCGTTTCAAGGACGAATGGGCGAATTGGGCTACGTTCACGTTCCACGTGTCGACGCGGTTGCACATGGAGATCTTCGGGGCTGTGTACTATGCTGTGCCGTACGAAGCGGCACATAATGACTATTGGATCCACTATGTATACTCCGGGTTCGATGCGAGCAAGTACCGGGGCGAGATCCGGGTGCGAAATCGTGTGGAAGATGTGGAGTATGCACTGGCGCATCCGAAGGATCGCTCCCACATTGCGCCGCCGAGGTATGACTATGGGAAGAGAGGGGATGCCAAGACGTATATTATGGAAGGGCGTGCGAGGGTTTTGGCATGGTTACAGAAGAACCGTGGAACAGATCGGTGTCAGCCGGTGGTTGTGTAGATAAGGTTATACAATGCTTTGTTAAATGCTGATATCATCCAGGAAAAGCTGAAAAGGCCCTTTTTCGTCGTAGAAGTGCGACAAATGAAGCTGTTGATGCGCAAATGTAGAACAAGTACTATAGTGTATTGTTAGAAGATGTACCGTGATATCAAACAGTTATCGTTAAAGCATGGGGGGGATACGCGTTTCCACGACAGACCATGAGCCTAAATACGATTGGCACGTATCTAGTAGAACCCTTCAGTCGGTATCTAAGGGTAGAGTGACTGCCAAGCTTGAAACGTTTGAAACAGATTAGATATCCTTGCTACCTCAGTTATCTTAGCTACATGTACAGTACAGTACCATTCGGCACCTTTACTTCCTTTATAGTTCCTTTATTAGTTACCTCAGTCACTTCGATAAGCTTGGTAAAAATGTATCGTTTGCTCTACGTAGAGCATTAGATATTATCGTAGACCATCGTGGTCAAAGGTTGAAACATTTATCTTATTTGCTGGGAATGTGCCATACGGAACCTTTATTTTCTCTAATTCCAAGAGGGTAGCGCTTTTCACCCAATCATATCGTGTACCGAAGCACTTCCAAGTTGGAAGTTCCAACAGACGGATCAAGTCCAACTGAGCCTGCCCTGACGCGTCCTTTCGCTTATACTGTACTGTACTACCGAAGGGTACTGTACCTTTCCAAGGTGTAGCCTTGGTACCGATGCTACCGCCCCTACATGTAACCGCGCTTACGGCGCGGTTAGACCTTACGGCGCGGTTAGACCTTACGGTGGGGTTAGACCTTACGGCGCGGTTAGACCTTACGGCGCGGTTAGACCTTACGGCGCGGTTAGACCTTACGGCGCGGTTAGACCTTACGGCGCCTCGCCCCTACAGCCGCAGCAGCAAAGCGACACATCGAAAACGTCTCGAGGCGAACATAGTAAACCATCCTGTCAATCCACAAACTGTACCTCAACGCAACATCTCCACCCTCTGATCCATCACCCCACCGATCCCTTGCCACCGCCCCGAGCACCAACCCGGCCGCAATGCGCGAGCCAGCAATCTCCAACGTGGAGCGCCTCTTCGCGCTGCAATGCATCTCCAGCGGCCGCCGCCTGGACGGCCGTTCGCCCGCGGACCCGCGTCGCGTCTCGGTCTCCCTCGGGCCCACGTGGGGCTTTGCCCATGTGACCTTCGACGGCACGCACGCTGTCGCCACCACCTCCGTCGACGCCGTCACTCCCACCTCGGACCGCCCCGCCGAGGGCACCATCTCCATAGCTGTCAACATGTCCCCCACCGCATCGGAGCGCTCTGCTCGCGAGTCCATGGTGCGCTCCACGGCTACCCTTGCTGTCGAACTGCGCAATTGCGTCGATCGCTTTGTGCGCGAGAGTCGTGCCCTTGATACCGATGCGCTTTGCGTCCTGGCTGGCGTCAAGGTCTGGGCTGTGCGCGTTGATATTGATGTTATTAATGACGATGGCAATTGCGTTGATGTTTGTATGATGGCTGCAATGGCTTCGTTGCTTCATGCCCGGCGACCTGATGTTACAGTTACCGGCAAGGAGGTTCGCATACATTCCATTGACGAGCGCGAGCCAGTCCCGCTGCCTGTCCATCATGTACCCCTTTCTGTCTCCTTTGCTTTGTTCGGCGCTGGGAAACCATACGAGCAGGACAACTTTGTACTGGACCCGGTACGGCAGGAGGAGGTCGCTTCGAGCGGGTCGTTGTCGTTTGCTTTTAATGCACAAGCGGAGGTATGCGGTGTCTACAAAGCAGGCGGCCTCCCACTGCACCAAGCTGTTTTTGGGAAGTGCGCTGAGTTGAGTGAGAAGCGCGCGTGTCAATTGACCGCTATATTGAAGCAAGCGCTTTCTGACGCGGCCGTGCAGCACCCATTGGCAACCGTACGTCCCATGCTCGTTACTCCTGAGCCTACAGCTCAGCTAAAGGCAACTGCAGAGGCGCAGCGCAAGAAGGCGGCAGTTACAGCGCCTGCTGCAATGTGGAATGCGGCGCCGATGGAGGATTCCACACCGCCTGTTCTGTCCGGAAATAGTAAGAAGGAGGATGGTGTGATTAAAACAGATCTCGCGTCTCGTAAGGAGCAGGAAAGGTTGGAGAGGAAGAGGGTTGTGGAGGAGTTGCTCGTTTCGGACAGTTCGTCTTCGGATGAGGATCTTGCGGATGCTGTTATCTCAAAACCAAGAGGCGGTGGAGGTGGACAGCCAAAGCAGAAACGATGACACGAATGGATGAGGTATTTTCGTCATTTGACCCCACCGTCTTCAGACAAGAGAGAAGGGAAGCGGCGAGGCGATTTAGTGAACGTGTATTATTGCTAGCATGTGTTGTGTTATGTTGTGTTGAGCAAGCAATGCGCGAGTTGGAAGAATTTTTTTATGTATGGTTTGAAGCGGTTGTGTAAGCGTAACCCTGGACTACAATCCTACGAGGTCGAGGTTATTTCGAACGTACGAAAAGTCTTCTGGATTGGTAAGTTCCAAAGGAATGGAATTGTCTACGCCGTATACGGCTGTCCTGATGCCCTCTTCCGGTAATAGATCATTAAGCAAAGTGGAGAGGATGAATTCGGTGGTTTCGTGGGTGCTGTTCACCTCTAACCAGGCGTCAAACTTTCTCTGCGCGAACTGTAGGATGGCGGGCTGGAAGCCGAAAATGTTCATTGAGGTGAGCTCGTCACCGGAGTACTTGCCGCTTGTAACGTCGTCCATGCAAATGTTGTATTGTTCCACGATCTGAGTGAGACAGGAGCCCTCAATGCCTATGATGGCTCTGTTGACTTTGCCGGATTTTGGAAGCACGTCGCGTAGCGGGTAACCGGGCATGCAGGGCGTTTGCTTGTAGGATATGTGTGTGCAGACTTTGGACAAGGCGCTGTCACCGTACAGTGTATCACCGTTGAGCACAATAAAAGGCTGGTCGATCAAGTGCTTGGCGCACAAAAGAGCGGATACGGTACCCAAGGGCTTCTTCCGGTAGGCGGGTGTTCTCTGAAAGGCGTATTTGACTGGCAAATCCAAGAAACTGTCACCGACGACTTGATAGATTTGGTCGTACGTGGCGTGGGAGACGATAATTATGATGGCTGATACACCATATTTGAGCAACTGGCGCACTGAAAGCTCCAAGAGGGTCTCTCCGTAACGGCCGACTTCTTGCAAGCATTTGATTCGGAAGCCGAAGCGGGAGCTGAGGCCGGCGGCGAGATACAGGCCGTAGAATGGTCGCTTAGTTATCTTGTCCGACATGGCGGGCGGACTTGGGTTGTGGTGATGGGGAATGGGGAATGGGGTGTGAAGGATCCGCAGTGATTCAATTGCGGCGGGTTGGAATGAATATGGGCGGATGGGGTTGTGGAGGCGGGTGGGTCGGGCGAAGGCGCAGTGGTGCAAGTGTGATGGAAGGGCGCAATTGATCGGCAGGGTGAGATAGGTGCTGGTGCTCGAAAGCGCGGCCAGGGGCCCAATGCGGCCATCACGAGATGAGCGTTGAGAGGTTTGCGTAGCCGTGTGGCAGCATAGATCTGCACCGAATGTGTGTGCCTCTCTCTCTTTGTCATACCCGTATGACAACTGGGCATTGCAGTACACTTTTGTACATTTGTGTCCAGAGGGTACAGAAGGAACAGAGGGTACAGAAGGTACAGAAGGTACAGAAGGTACAGAAGGTACAGAAGGTACAGAAGAAATTGTACTGTAAATTATGCTTTGTAAATTAAAATCGCGAAAGTGCGAAAGACAGTGCTAGCGCTGTAACTCTACCGTCAGCAATGCGACGTTATCGTTATTTACTGTAGGCCGAGCATATGTCTTTTTTTTCGTTATTTTTACAAATACCCGTTTATTTCAAGTGGTCCCAATTGGATGCATCAACTTGATTGTGCTTGAGCGGGGCGGGATGGTGACTATTTCTGCAAGTACCGCTCGGTATGTAAGTATTGTACCTTTCTACTTTTTGAATGAAAATTTGAACCTCAAGTGCAAATCGTATTGGTCTACTGTATCCAGTCCATAGGGAGTTGTTGTCATTTTCACGATCAACTCCCAGCCCCTCCAGCGCCACTTCATCAAACCCGCTTCCCTCCACCTCCAGTGGCCACCGCGTCCGACAAATTGATCACCTCCATTCCTTCACCTCGCACTTTCGCCGCGCTCCTTCATCGTCCACCGCCCACCGCCCACCACCCACCGCCCACCGCCCACCGCCCACCGCCCATCGCCCACCGCCCACCCTTCATCTATCTGATCTATCTCCCATTCCGCACCGAGCTGCTGTCGAGAACCCCTCGCCCAACGGCGCATCATGCCGTCCGCAACTCGCGCAGAAGCCCTGGTGGGCATCCCCGAGGTCATCGACGGTGCCACCGCTCTGGACACCACCACTAGCATCCACCTAACCGGCCCTGCCCTTGTTGCCCGCCGTGAGACCACCTCCCGCTTCCCGCCCCTCGGACCCCCAGACATGCTTTACACCCGCAAACGCTACGTCCCCGTCGTCGGTGCCCCCAAAATCTATGGCTACTACCACTTTGTCCGCGGCGTCGATACCAGCCATGCCGCCACCGTTTCAGCTTACATCGTTGACGTCATCTGTAACAAAGGTCTAGACCCGCTTCCCTGGGTCAACACTGGCGCCTGGGAGGTTTCATCCGCAACCTTTCTCACATACAATGCTATTTCCCAAGCAGATCTCCTCGTCCATGTCGATTTCCCGGGTTCCACCACTGCTAAAGCCTACGATTCCTCGGGTCATGAACTCGACCTCGATGATATGTTCTGGCGCGAGACACTTGTCTCCGCTTTTGTTCGCGATATCATTGGAGCTGGCGAAATGCACCTGTACCCTTGCCTGCGGGTGCTTCCTCCCTCCACAAGCGCCGAGACCCTCTTTCTCGAGGCTGCCACGCAATCCGTCCATCGATGGCATCTAGCTGGCAGCGATGTGCGTTTTCCGGGTGCTGAAATTGCCTCTTGTTCTCGAATCGCCCTTGCCATCCGCTCTTACTTCATCGATCATGTCCGCTACGACGCCGCCATTGATTTCTTTACGTCGGAACCGTTGCATGCGAATGACCCGCAGTTCCCCGTCCATGCAGCTGTCGCTGCCAGGCTCATGGGCGATCTTACACGTGCAGCAAATATTGTCGATACCGTTATCTCCGAAAAGGCAGACTCCGACCTCGCTTGGACGGAGCGCGCCAAGATTCTGCGTGCGAGGGGTGAACTTTCTGAAGCTGTAGAGGCGGCCCGCACTGCAACCTCACATGCAGTCGAATGCGTGGATGCTTGGGTCACTCTTGCCGACCTTTACGTCGATCTCAAGGAGTACTCCAAGGCGTTTGAAGCGCTCAATGCTTCCAATATGCCACCGCCTACTTTAGATCCTTTCCTCCGCGAGCTGGTTCCGAATCGTAAAAACCTCACTACACCGGTGGAAGGCGCGTCGCGAGGGACGGATGCTATCCGAATTCTCGCGCAGCGATTGCGAGAGGAGAAGAATGTTTCAAATGCAAAGACTGACGATACACTTACGGAACTACCTGGGAAGCTCATGCTTGACGCAGAGCAGGACTGCTACGGTGTACTTGTCAAGATTCTGAACGATTTGTCATGGGATGAAATGCTGGCTGTTAGAGGGGAATGCTTCGTCATGGAGACGGATGTTGAGAATGGCCATATCCTGCTTTCGGAAGACGAGGGTGAAGATGAAGATGATGACGACGCAGACCTATCTGAAAGTGAATCAGAAGATGAAGATGCCCTTGAGGATGATGATGAGGACAGTGAAGAGGTCACCGAAAACGCAGGGGATGACATAACAAATGGCATTGCCACCGTTTCCCTTTCGGATGATCATGAAACTAGCAACGGGGATGCGGGTAGTGCGGCTGATGGTGGTCCTGGTATGCCCGACACTGTCAAGAGATCCCTGCAGAAGATTGGGAAGGAGGTTTGTAAGCCTTGGCTTGATTATCTTGTGACAAACATGTACAAAGATCTTCGAGCGATGGCTATGTGGAATGCAGAGGAACAGCAGCACTCATCCACAGCAGCGGTGACTTCTGCTGCCTTGGTTCGCAAGTCTCAAACAGAAGATGACGATCCCAGTAGTCCCAGTGGGTCTACATCACGTGACATTGAGGCTGCCAACGAAGATAGAATTTACCGTAGAAGTGCTGAAGATATTGCTGGCAAGACAAAAAGGCCTTCAGCGGATTGGTTACGTCGCGGTGAGCTTGCTTTAAGACTTGGAAAACTGGAGGAGGCGAAGACAGCGTTTTGGGCATGTATCAAACTGTCCGAGAAGTCAAAACAATTCGCAGTAACGGCTCTCTGCCGATTGCTGGTGTTGTCAACTGATGAAGGGGATATGAAGACGGCGCTGCAATGTGCCGACACGATATGGAGTTACATGGATGCAAATACGAACAGGAAGTTAGCCCAGGAGCCCACATCACCTGTTCCCGTGGTAAGGAAGGCTGTATTCACGTTGATCTCCAAGAAAGGTTTACGGGCTGTGCGTGAAATCGTAACGTCAAAGGTTGAGTTAGATAGAAAACGCATGGAAGGACTTCTGCTCGATTCCGTAGCATGGAAGGTTGATGGATTCTCACAATAACTGTATTTTAAAGGACACGTGCAAATCGCGTGACTTTGTCTCCAATTGTGAATGTGCGCGCACAAGTGTTGTTCTGGAAGAAATGCTATACTTTCCGACGTTTGCTAAGTCTCCAGTCGTTTGGATTCTGTGCGTAGTGGTCGTACAGGGGTTCGATCTTTTCACGCCTCTTCCTCCGTGAAATCTTATTGGGATCACCTGTTTTAAAGAAACGTGGCGCTAATTCCACCAACCATTTAGACTCAACCGCCATCACTTCCCTCATGTATTCCTTCGTGGTGAGGACAACCTCGTGATAGAGAACCCATTCCGGCTGCGCGACATACAAAGACGAAGATGGATGAATAAACACTTGCTGCCCATCCACAAGTGTACGGTAGCCTTCTTGCGGGTCCTTCTTTGCAGCATGCACATAAAACCCTGAGACGATGGCCTTGCGTATCTTCACGTAATTTCGTCCAGCACTGACAATGTCTAACTTGAAGCGATCCATGATTGTGATTAGTTGTTTTCGGATGTCCTGCGCGCGTTTCAAAGACCGAGCTTGGACAAAATTCTCGTAACACCAAGGGCTTGAGAATCTGCTGTTCTTCCATGCGTTGTACACAGCCAAAAATGTTAGGTGATCACCTTCAGGCTGATGAAACCGAGCCTTCTTTTGATCCGCCTGTCCTTGCTTCTCTTTAGGGCGATAGAATACGCTTTGAACACCAAGCATCGCCACAACAGTAAGAATTTCCTCACTACAGCCGAGATCTACACTCGCAAGAAGCATCTTACTGAGCATCGGATCAAGCGGGAATTGAGACATTGTTCGCCCTAGCTTCGTTAGAAGACCTTCCTCATCTAAGGCACCTAAAGAGTATAGCCGCTCCATTGCGGAGATAAGATAAGCAGCTGGTGGAGGATCCATGAAGTCAAATACAAGTAGATCGTTAATTCCCATTGCCTTTAACGTGAGCACCGTATGTGCCAGGTTGCTTCTCTGAAGCTCAGGTATGGTGCTTGGAAGCATTTCCGTCATGTATGCATGCTCAGTGTACAAACAGAAGCATTTTCCCGGACCCGTGCGACCAGCACGACCTTTGCGTTGCCGGGCAGACGCTTGAGAAATGGGAGCAACAACTAGAGAGTCCATGCCGAGCTTGGGGTTGTAAACCTTTTGTTTCGCAAAGCCAGGATCTACAACGTAAAAGATGCCATCAATTGTGAGACTAGCTTCTGCAATATTTGTCGCAATCACTACTTTGCGTGATCCAGGAGGTGCAGGATCGAAAATTCGAGTCTGCATCTCACTCGGCAAAGCTGAGTATACAGGAAGAATGAGGAGCTCCGGAACGTTCTTACCCAACCCCTTCATTCTCTCGTAGAGGATTTCAGCTGCAGTGTCGATCTCCTCTTGACCTGTCAGAAACAATAATATGTCACCTGCCGGTTCAGTCAGATGAATTCTCATGACTGTGATAAGAGATTCTTCCAGGTAGTCGGCAACTACATCCTTGGCAAACAGTACATCGACTGGATATAATCTTCCTGGGATGGTGAAAATCGGGCAGTTAAGGAAATAAGAAGAAAACTTTTCGGCATCCAAGGTGGCTGATGTCACGATGACCTTCAAATCCTTCCTACGCTTCACACAGTCCTTCAGCAGCCCAAACAGAACATCCGTTGCGATGGTGCGTTCGTGAGCTTCGTCTAACATGATTACAGAATACTGCGTTAAGTCGGGGTCGGTGAGGACTTCTCGGAGAAGCATTCCATCTGTCATGTACTTGATTTCTGTTTCCGGAGAAGTGCAATCTTCGAAACGAATTGAATACCCCACCTCCTCCCCAAGTCGACAACCTTTTTCTTCCGCAACTCGTTTGGCGACAGACATTGCTGCAACACGTCTGGGCTGCGTGCAAGCAATACGCTTCCTACGCTTTGTATAGCCAGCTTCCGCCAAATACTGGGTCATCTGAGTGGATTTCCCAGACCCTGTCTCTCCTACGACGACAAGAATTTGGTTGCCGTCGACGGCAGAAAGAAGCTGATCTTTCAACTTGGCGATAGGAAGCGAAGCGCGTTGCTCAGCTATCGTTTTGTCAGCGGGCTTTGAAAAGCCGAAGCTTGGAGCTGCTCCCATTGCCTTCCGCTTCCACTCTGGCACTTTCGTAGGCCCCACAGCAGTTCCACGCAGCTCGTCTGCTAGCTGTCTCTCTCGTGACAGAGGGTCTTGCCAGGCGAGATTTAAATCCGTGGGCATTTCATTCTCAAGCACCTCACGCTGTTGATCTCGGACCTCTCGTCGCTCCTTGGAGAGTGCGGACTGTGTCATGGCCGCTCGCTGTAAGACACCATCTGGGTTTTTCACGATACGCACTGGGGAAAGCGGTTGGGTGCGAGACAC
>JAUBNZ010001486.1:0-11365 GCA_032355485.1 Bonnemaisonia californica | reverse complement strand
GCAACGGGCTTTTTTCTTTACCCATGCTGGGTCTGTCACAAGGCACGAAAAGCCCTCTTAGCAAGGCGATTGGCAGGGTGTTTGTCGCTAGTTGAACAGATTTTTGCACGCGTGCGAAGAGCAATTGCAGGTGAATGGACAGGTGGATGGATGGGTTTGCACACGGGCAATGCTGGTGAGGGGAGGCGAGGCAAAGGTCTGGGTGGTTGACGGCAGGATCGGGTGCATGGGTGCCGGCATTTGGAGGCTACTGTGATTAACGAAATTGGGTGAAACTCATCCAATAAAATCATGCGCTTTGAAATGGACAATCACGTCTTGTATGTTGAGCTCCTGGTGTTGTTTTCTGCATCGCGATTGTGGATTGTAGGACACGAGCGCTTAATCAGGATCAGAAACCAGCAATGCTGGAGTGAATGGGCAGCTCATCTGCTGGCAGAAATTGAGTGAACTTAAATTTTATTTTCAGTGTTTTTTAAAACTTTTAAAAACACTTTTAAAAACACTTTTAAAAAATGAATTTAAAGTTCATTTTGTTACCAAATCTGGTAGGAATCATAAGGGAAATTGCAAGGTGACAACCAGCAGGCGCCTGCTGCGTCATGCCATGATGATGAAGGCAAATGCAATTTAGGGCAGCTACAGCAGCAAGTACCCGTTTCACGCGTCCATCACTTGTCTCCAATTAAACCCTGCAGACTCTGTACTACAATAAGCATCTCCCACGTGAGATCTGTACGTGCCTTTTCTGAATATGGCCGCCCTCCACACTGACATATTCGGCAAAGCAGCTCTCCCAACCCCCTTCTCCTTCTTCGCAGGTCTCTTCGCCCTTCTACTCGGCCTCCTCCTACCCATATTCCGCTCATCGATCCGCCAGCACCGCCTATTCCCACAATGGCCGAAGAACACCTCGCCGCCAGGGTCCCAACCCGACGACGAAGACATGTAGTCACGCCACCCGCCTTTCATCCCACCCGCCCCCTCCCACTCTCCCGCCACATACCGCCCCTCAACCCTCATGCACGCACCCGCCATCGCACCTGCACCCCGTGCGCTTCCGCCCGCGTGCTCATCACCAGCCCTCGGGTCTACGCCGCCCGTCTGGCAACGCTGCTCATCAACGACGGCTTCCGTCCCATTTGGGCGCCCTGCATCACGACGACACCCTTGCAGGGCGCCAGCTCCATCGACAAGATTGAAGACGCAATTCTCCGCCTGTCTTCTTTCGACGTCGTAGCTTTCACCAGCCGCACGGGCATACAGGAGTTTGCACGCTACCTCAGTCACTTTGCCGGCGATGATCCCAACGTCGTGCAGACCATGCTGCGTGCAAGCGAAGTAAAGCTGGCGGCCTTGGGCACCGACGCGGTAGGTCTCTTAGAGGCCATTGGCCGCACCGCTGACATCGTGCCCATCGAGGCGTCACCTTCGGGACTAGTACGCTTTATGGCTGCGGATGATGCGTTGTCCGGTGCGCATGTGCTATGCCCGATTCCAGAGGTGCAAGGAATGGAGGAACCACCCATTGTACCCAATTTTCTCAGTGATTTGTCGGAGGCTGGTTTTACCGTCACGGCTGTTCCGGCATACCTGACGCGACCAGTCGCCAGAGCGACTGTGGAAGCAGAGTTGAAGTGGCTCGACGCTGGTGTAGTGGATTACGTGGGCATAACGAGTATTGGAGAGGCAAAGGCGCTTAGGGGGCTGTTGTCTGAAGAAGAGGTAGAGCGTGTTGTACAGAAGGTGGATCAGACGGGAAAACTCACGGTTTTGGCGCATGGTCCATTTACCTGTCAAGGAATTAAGGACGCCTTCTCTTTGGAGAAGGTTGTGGTGTCTCAAGATTTCTCATCGTTTGCTGGTATGGTCCAAGCTCTTGGCGACTGCGAGAGGGAACGTAGTAAGGCCTCTGGAAAGCTACTATTACCACCATGATGAGTTTCCCATTTCACGTTTTTTGTTCGCGGCAGACTCTCGAACTTTTGTCAGCGCCACTTGCCCTTTCGCAACTCCCTGTGCCCTAGAGAAGGGTAGTGACTAATATTACAGCAGTATGGATGGAGGAAATGGAATAATGTAGATGGTATTCCTATATACGGTACAGCTATTTATAGACGATGACGTGTAGGTGCCGTGACAGATATGGGACGAACGCACGATCCTGACGTTAACACAACCTGGTGCGAAATGTGTGCACAACCGCCTGCATCATCTTGATCTTCTCCATTCTACTGCACCCTGTTGCAGCGTTTACAGAAGCTGGGCAACACGCGGTCGGTTCCGCAAGTAATTGTTAAGTCCAGTACGATGCCACATTCTCCAAAGTGTTTGTTTGAAAACTTAGAACGATAATTTGTACAAGCCACGAACGGTATGAACTGTTCCTCCCTAGGTTCAAACGAGATTAGTCTATGCGAATCGACCCGTAGATCCTCCGCGTAAACCAGAAAGATGAGTAAAATCCGACAGTGCCGCACATCAGAGCAAACGCTGTACTCACAATCATGCTCCAGCAGATGAATACCAAGTTGCTCACAAATGGAACGCGAGAACTGCTAGACTGTGCCAGTGCAAAATATAAACTATACAAAAACACATACATGCCCGCTGAGCCGGACCCCCAGAAGGATGTATGCCAGTGACTGGCCCAGTCTTCCGATGAGAGCGACAAGTAGGTAGAAACAATACTCATCTCCGCGCACGTCACTACCAGGATAGCAAACACAGCAAGTAAAGCTCCATACAGATAGTAAACGCTTCCACTCCAAACCGAGTTGAGAATGAAAACAAGCTCCATGAATACCGTTCCAAACGGCAAGATGCCCGCCAAAACGGCGTACAAGGATGGCGAGATTTCAAACGGTGGGGCGGGTATTTGACGCTGGATCTGATTGGTGCGCACAGGGAATTCATACGGCTTCTTGCGGAAGCCGAAGTATGACCCGAGGAATACCAGGGGAACAGAAATTCCGAACCACATGAATAGAAGAAGAAGCAGAGTGGTGAATGGTACGCTGCCGGATGAACCCACAGACCACATCACGAGGTTGAGAATGAAGAAAACCGAAAACGTAAGACCGGGGAATAGCAGTGCCGCACCCAGTGTGATGGTTCTACGTGGCACACCAGTGTCCATGCATGTGTACAATCGTGACGCAGAGTATCCGGACACAGAAGAGGCCAGCACCCATATTGTTAGAAGGGCAGTTAGAAGTCCTCCACGGTTTGCAGGTGAGAGGAAACCGACGAGGGCAAAGGCCTGCGTGAAGGCGGCCATCACGAGCACCTGCGCACCTGAGCCAACACAGATGCATAGAAATGCTGAATATTTCGGCGGGCGGAAGACATCGCCGTGTACGTTCTTCCACCCTGTGAGCTCATCATCGTCATCATCGTCAACGATGGCATTGTACCTTCCGAAGTCCTTGAGCACGGTGCGCAGCATGACAGTGCCCACGAGCGCGGTAAGGAAGAGAGAGACCATGAGAGAGTTGACGATGGAAAACCACTGAATTTGCTTGATCTCTGCGTTAGCGGTGAGTAGCGGGTCCCAGCGCGTGGCCCAGGCAAGTTCGGAACGGATGAAGTGGGCGTCGTATGTAAATGTAATAGTTGAGTTGCGTTCCACCTTTTGATTCGGAGTGTTTTCTGAGGGTGGGCAGCTGCCATTCTCCACTTCTCCATCCGCTGTTAATTGGTAGCCAATGGAATAGGGTTCGACCTCAAAGCCTACTATGCGGAAGACATCTTCCTGGGTTGTGAGGGTTTCAACGGCCTCGCCAGCGCTGAGAGATGGTTGATGGAAGAGAATCTTAAGTTTGAGGTGGTTGTTAATGAAGATGGCACTCTCGGTCTTGTAACCTATGCGATATCCAAAACGGAATGCTGTGGTGCCAGCTTTGGTGAGATAAGGCATGACGACGGGCATGTTATCAGCGTTCAACCTGGCCGAATAGCTGTCTGAAATGCGGTCCTGAAGACGCTGGAATTGTTTATCGGAAACCTTAGACAGATCAACAGAACACAAATGCTTGCAGGTCTGCTCTACCTTCATGCTTAAATTGAAGGAAGTGGGAAAGGCGCGCTCTCCAACCAGTACCTGGCCGAGATTGACAGGGTTAGAGCGCACGGTTTCATGGGGCTGGCAGAAGGGCAATGAATAATAGGCATAGGGAAGTGCATTTGAAGGGGAGGTGAGTTTGTTTGCCAAGACCTCTATCTGCTTGCCGGCTGCATAGTCGGTGGGGGCAATACCTGGGAGGTAGAAGGCAAGCGTGATATGCGAAGTTTGCAGCAGGAGACAGAAGAGGAGTAAAGCGTACAAAGGCATGATAATGGTTTTCCAGCGGAGACGTGGATGAGGATATGAGGAAGGCAATCGCTCAGGCGGCGAGGCAATCGCTCAGGCGGCAACGCAATCGCTCAGGCGGCAACGCAATCGCTCAGGCGGCGAGGCAAGAGGACTGCGCTGCGGCCAGGAATCGGCTGAGATGAGTTCGCAATCGCCAACCGGAGGGAAATGTGGACAGGAGGCGAGGGCGGGTGCGATCGGGAACTCAGCGACTGTCGGAGAGGAGGCAGGGCTATGTCAGGTGGGTCTGCCTATAGGGTTTGTGTTGGAAAGGTCTGTGTTGGAAAGGGGTGTTGCGGAAGTGCGGAGGGAATTTTTGCGACTGCGCAACGGGCGAAACGAGTCTCGAGAAAGGAGATGCTGACACGAGTTACTTATTGTGCGCTGAAGTGCATGAAAGAGGGCAGACTGCATGTGTGCAATTTGTCAGGCGGGATACAGCGAGCAGGCCCTGCCTTGCAGGGTTCGTCTCTCTCTGCAACACGTTGCACAACAAGGCGTCAGCTCCTGACTTTACACAACTCTGTTCTGCCCTGTGCTGTGCGGCACGGCGGACGCCCTGACATTTATTCAACACTCTGCACTGTACTCATTGTACGGTACAAAGCCGTACCACACTGTATAGTGTACGTACAGCGCAAAATATAAAATATTGTTATTATTCCGCACAGATGCCAGCACTCCTGTGCTAAACCACTACAGTGCATTCCTGCTCTTAATACGGGGTCGCCGATCCCGTATTAAGAGCAGGAATAACGATACCTACATTACAGTGCACTGTGGATATCGTTAAGGGATCCGCAGCCCATCCCAACGATATTCATTTACAGTAGATACCGTGAACATGGCACGGCCCCCCCAACCAAAACTATTGTGCAAACGTGTACATTGCTGTAAGAGAGCAAGCTTTTTTTGTATTTTCCGGTATGTGTAGGAAAGTCTTTTTGAGATAGAAAAATGTAAACGGAATTCCTCTTCAGGGATGTCGGAGAAACGCATTAAAGCCTTAAATCTTCTCTCTCTCTCTCTCTCTCTCTCTCTCTCTCTCTCTCTTCAAAAATACTCGTTGGAAAAAAAGTTTACAGTAGCTTGAATATGATACAAAAGATGAAACTATGAAGAAAATTACGATAATTAATATCATTATTGCGTACAAACCTGACATGACTACAAAAGTATGATAATCAGAAGAGAGAACGGCTGACTCTGTCCCAGAGTTTAATGCCCCTATGGCCCTTGCGATATTGGCCCTTCCAATAGCTTTGTACCATGCAGCCCGTGATTAATAATAATTAAGCTGTAAGTACAATGCCTCCTTGCTGACAGGGGCATATACTGCGCACTGTACTGTAGCACAGAGAAGGCAAATAAGAACTGCTACAGAGAGTAAGGAAGGATACTAAAAAGAGGAGGCTATCTATGGGATACCTTGAACAGATTGGTGAAACAACTCTTCGAAGGGCGCTATCCTTCAAGGTAACGAAAGGTAACCTAGTAGGTTACCGTTACCCAACCGTTACCTTTCAAGGTACTCACCCGGCGGTAATGATATTCGCCCTCGGCTTCGCCTCAGGGCGAAAAATCATACCTCGAGCCGTTGTCCGCCCATGAAGCCGGGTGACAGACAGACGTTGTCTACAGAATGGACAAGTCATATTGCCATTTCTAACTCGTAAAACACATCAGGGAACACATGCAGCCGTCTGACTCAAGAAAAGATGCCACACATTCAAGCAGAAGAGCAAGTAGGTGGGGCGTGCCAGGCATGGACGATGCCGACTTCCCATCGCCCGGCACTTGTCGCACTGAAAGTCGCCCTGTTCCTTCAACACAACAGTTACAGCCTTTTGATTCACAATCACGCAGTAGAAAGCAAAACCATCAAACCGATGCAGCTCATTGCTTTACATAGATACAGATTTCACCACACCTACCACCGATCTACAATGCTAAACCCCTCAATCAACCCAACCATCCTACTCGCTCTTCTAATCATCATTTGAAACGCTATATATCCGCCTCACAAACGCCAAAGATGACAGGAACCCAATCGTCCCAGTTAGCAGACTGAAGCAAAGCGATCCTAGTGTTGAGTATGCAATGAACAGAAAGTTCGAAACCACGTTCTTCGGATCCGCCCCAGGACTTGTCAGCAGGTAGTACAAACTATACAGCAGCACGTACACACCGGATGCCCCTGATGCAAACCAGCTGTTCCACCACCACCCATAGTCACAGTTGCTCAACTTCATGAACACCAGCACCACACTCACTTCAGCGCAAGTGATCGCCAGGATTGTGAATACCGCCACTAGGAACCCAAAAAAATGGTAGAACTCATCCAAGTAGATCGAGTTCAGGATCAGTCGTAGTTCGATGCATACAACGCCAAACGGCAGCACCCCCGCAATTAAATGTACAATCGGTGAATGCAAGTATGCAGGTTGTCGAGGGATCGGCCTCGGTATTTGATTAGTGCGCACCGGGAAATCGTACGCTTTCCGCCTGTATCCCAGATACGTTCCAGCAAATGCAAGCGGCACCGAGACACCAAGCCACAGGAAAAGCAGCAAGAACATCGTCACAAATGGTGCCGCACCGGTCGATCCCATCATCCACACCACAATGTTCACTACAAAGAACGTGGAAAACGCAATGCCAGGCAAAACAATCGCCACCCCAAATGTTACCAGCTTCCATCGAACACCACCCATCGCCTTGTGCAACCTTGCTGCAACGTACCCGCCGCACCCGCTCGAGATAATCCATAACACCAGTAGACCTGTCACCAGATTTCCCCGGCGGTGCGGACTCACAATACCCAGAAGCGCGAAAAGCAACGTTACGAATGTCACAAGAACAAGTTGCGCACCCGAACCGCATAACACGCAAAGCATACCGCTCGCAGCCGGTGCACGGAAAACGTCACCGCGCAGCATGCGCCACCCAACATCATTGTCAAAGTCGTCGTTAAATTCGTCCATGATATCCTCTGTCGGGATACCATAGCGCGCACAGTCGCGTCGAAGGGTGCGCACGAGTACTATTGCCAGTGAGGCTGTCAGGAAAAGCGCAAGCATCAGTGAATTCACAATTGCAAAAGCTTGCATCTTCTGGTGACCGGATGACACCTTCATGAGAGTGTCGTAGCGAGTAGCCCATCGCACAGTACTCTCTGTAAACTGAACGCTGTATGTGAACGAAATGCTTGAAGAGTTTCGCAGCTCGTGTTTCGACGGCACGGTGAAGGGGCCTGAGATCAAGGGCATTTCGGCGCCAGAACTGGGGCATTCGTTTCGGTGGATGGATGCAGCGTTTACTTCGAATCCAACGATGCGATACATCTTCTCGCTGCGGGAGTACACGGCAGAGCCGGACAGAGATTCGTACTCGTCCGGAACGTGGTAGAGAACATTGAAATCGAGATGATTGACGATCTCGATTGTTGATATGGAGGCGGTGGAGTCACCGAGCGGATAGCCAAGCAAATAAGCACCGCGTCCACCGCGAACTACGACAGGGAAATCGTCAAGCGTAAGACGGACGCGATAGCCCTTCGATATGCGAGCGACGAGCAAATCAATGTCGCTCTTCGTGAATTGGGCTGTGCAAACCTTTCGACACTTGACAGGTTGCAAGACGTTAACCTCGTATGCTGTGAGGCGCGATCGCTCACCCTGCAGGATTTGTCCAATTCCAAGACGGCCCGAGTCCTTCGAGCGCTTGAGGGCGCTAGTTCGCTGTGAGGAAGGGGGGCAGAAGGGGAGAGTGTCGTAGTCGTAGGGTAAACGATTGTTGCGGGAAACCATCTTGTTGGCGAAGATGTTGAGCGCCTCGCCCTTTTCAAAATCATTCGGAGAGAGGCCAGGCATGAGCGAGCCGGGTGCTTGCGTGGGAAGCAGAGCGAGCAGGGCCATGAGGGCGGGGAGGAGGAGGAAGTGACGGGCGGAGGCCATGGTGAGGTGGCCGGGTCCTCTGCCGGCACGAGGAAGAGGATTCAGAAAAGTGTGGCTATGGGTGCATTGCAGCGTTGGGACGGGGTAAGAAGGAAGCGCGGTATGCAGCAATTGTTCTGCAGCGTCGGGTGGAAAAGAATGGATGTTGACAGAACGGATGCGGCAGGGGTCAATGTCGTCCGCAACGGTGTGGAGGATGGTTTGAAAGAAGACGAATGCGTGAGGCTGTCGACAGTGGTGTGCGACGGTAGACAACTTGCAGTGTTTAAAAAGAGAGATGTGAGCTTCAAGATGCAGTGGTGTGTCAGAGTCAGCAAAGCTGCGCAGGATAGACTAACGCTGTAAGTGGCAAAAGAAAGTTCGGCAGAGGCTTCCCAGAATGCAAATTGCTGAAGGAGCCGTCAGCACTTGACGGATCGAATGTAAAGAAGGGCACCGTAGATAAGACAAATGAGGAGGGGTCGCTATATCATGGTGCATGCTGTCTGCCCTTTCATTTGCACAGAATTAAAATAGTACAGAAAAAAAAAGTACAGTATACCCCCTCGAAGGGTACAGCAACGATTTTTTAACTACAGTAGACTTACAGTAGATTAACTTACAGTACGACTGAATTTGTCTGTTCTAATATTAAAAAAACCTACATCCAATATATTGCGATAATGGAGGCAGTCCCTTCTAGTCTACAGTAGTCCCTTCTACAGTACTGTAGTCTAGTCCCTTCCCTTTCCCAGCTACTGTACAGTAGTACAGTAGAGTCCTGTACTTATAGATGTAGAGTAGATACAGCATGTAAACTATATATACAGTACAGTACATTTTTTGTGCTCACTAGAACTCACGACCGTCAGCTTACCGTTCTCTGCTCTGGAGAGCTGAGATAAGCCCTCAAAACTACTGTAGCTGCCGAATTTATGGATGCACCCATACACAACTACTGCCTCGCTCGAAGCAACGTCATCTGCTCACAAGGCAAATGACAGTCTTCGTTATAACATCATACGCTACGGTATACCAGGCGTCTGCCTCTTAGCCCGACTACCCTATCACTCCCAGTGGCTCAGTCCGAGGAGCATTCCTCAAGCCCCTTCCCAACTAAAAATACATTCACGTCAAACGATGAACACTTTATCACTATGATCGGGTCATGAACCAGAGCCCTCAGCACTCATCGTACCTCACAATCCAATAAAAGCTCAAAATCTCACCCATATCCTAATCAATATGCACACTTGCATAGATCTTTCTTACAAACGCAAATGAGGACAAGAATCCAATACATCCAGTACCCAGCGCAAACATGATTGACCCCAAAAGCATGTACCCAGCATAAATAAGCGTACTGATAACGTGCAGACCTTCCAGACCAGGCTGCGTGAATAGGAACACAAGACTGTACCCAAACACATACAGCCCAGATGATGCCGTCGAAACGTACGCCGGCCACCACCAATGGTATGACTCCTTGGACAACTGCAGGTACGTCAATACAATGCTCACCTCCGCACATGTCACCAGAAGGATTAGGAACACCGCTCCCAGGAATCCGAAGAAGTAGAATATCTCGTTCTGCCAAATACTGTTCAGAATAAACACAAGCTCCATGAAAACAACACCAAACGGTAGAATACCGGAGAACATCCCGAACATCAGATTCGAAAATGTCGACGAGTTCGGAATCTCACGTGGAATCTGGTTCGTGCGCACAGGGAACTCGTACGCCTTCTGCTTGTATCCAATGAATGCACCGATCACATTCAGAGGGACAGAGATACCAAACCACATCACCAGCAGTAGAAGCAAGGTCAAGAAAGGAACAGCCCCGGTAGAGCCACTCACCCACAGCAAGAAGTTGAGAGCAAAGAACACCACGAATACTACTCCAGAGAATAGGAATGCGGAGCCCAATGTAACGCTCTTCTTGTTGGTGCCACCAAGTCCAGAGTAGATCCGGGCAGAGAAATACCCGCAAATAGCACTGGAAAGGACCCACAGGAACAACATAGTAGTCAAAAGACCACCACGGTTAGATGGAGACAGGAAGCCGAGAAGGGCGAATACAAGAGTAACACCGGTCTGGCAAAGAATCTGTGCTCCCGATCCAATAAACACAGCTAAAAGACCACTCGCAGCCGGTGGCCGGAAAACATCACCATGGATCAGCTTCCAGCCTGATTCCTCCTGGATTTCCTCCTCATCGTCAATATTGTTGTATCGAGCAAAGTCCAGGTACACAGTTCGGAGAAGAATCATGGCAACCATAGCAGTGAGGAAAAGAGAAATCATTAGAGAATTAATGATAGAGAACCACTGGATCTCCTTCAATTCCGGGTTTGCCTTCAGAAGCGGATCCCACCTTGTGGCCCATTCTAAGGCAGACTCCCTAAACTCGACATCGTACGTGTAAATAACACTGCCCGAATTACCCTTCAGGCATGCATGGGCCTGCTTGCTATCCACAGGGCAGGTAGTGAGTTCACCTTTATCGTCCACCTTATGATTGATAGACATCGGTACAACCTCAAAGCCAACAACACGATAGAAGTTCGTGGAAGAATCACCAACATAAACGCTTCCGGCTGGGAAAGAGGGCTTATGGTATTGCACAGTAAACTTCAGATGGTTGAATATGCAAGTAGAGCCGTCATTGCCCTTGGAACCGACCGGGTAGCCCAGCTGGAAGACGTCCTCATTGAGTTCGTTCTTTCCGCGAACAATAACTGGCAAATTATCGAGATTGAGTCTGGCATTGTACTCATCCTCCACGCGCGACTTCAGCAACGCAATTTGCTTCGCATCATACTTTTTCTCACACAATTTCTTGCATGGTTCGTCAAGCAGCATTGAGAGTGCAAATGTAGTATCCTCAGCCCTCTCACCCATCAAGACCTGACCAAGTGAAAGCCTACTGTTCTTCTTCGGGTTTTCTGGAGCACAGAACGGTAAGGAATAGAAATCGTATGGGACGACATTTTTTGCTGACACTAGCTTATTTGCAAGGACCTTTAACGCAGCTCCTTCTTCATATTCCGTGGGAGCAATGCCGGGAAGGTAG
>JAUBNZ010001485.1:0-11369 GCA_032355485.1 Bonnemaisonia californica | reverse complement strand
TCTGTACTACAATACATTGTAGTACCCCGGATGGGGGGGGGTCTTCGATCTGATTGCCCTGGTCCTTGCCAACTGAGCTACTGGGTTTCATAAAGGCGACAAGGCGTACATGTACATGTCAAAATTGGAGCCCATTTACCATGTTCCATGTACTTGTGTATTCCTATGGCATAAAATTTATGTTCTTGTACCAGGTAAAGAGTAATATGATGGTATGTACTGTAAATTTTGAAAATTCCGATGTACTTGTTCAGTCTTTTATTTATTTTAGATAATGTTACATGTTTCATGTACTGTAATGCATACGTCGTGCATATTTATGTACTTGTACCACTTCATTTTTTGAGTCCTCCTGTACGTACTAATGAACATGTACTGAAATGTTCTGAAATTCTGGGCAACGTCCCTTCTACCCCGTACATGTAAATTTTAAATGTACTCCCGCACCCTAGTGGGCAGTGCACACCATATAGGCCCCTCCTTGTGCAGACTTTACGCGCATTACCCGTCCGACGTGTACACGTCCCATTCGAAATGTGCGTACAGTCTGCAGAGCGAGTGGCCTATATGACAGGACGAATCGTGCGGACTGGCTGTCTGCACGAAGTTTAGTTTGCATTCTGCGGACATTTTACTATGGAGCTTGCGCATCATGCACTTTACAGCCTGCAAAATAGGCTTTGTACAGGTACAGCAATTGACAAAATTCAATTTTATTTATTCTTACAGGCAACTTCTTTTCTCAGTCTACGTTCCATCCTTTTCTTGTTCCTGTTACGACGTCGTTCCGTAACCATCCTTTCCTCATGTGACTGGCCCTCGGAATGCTTGCGTTTCTTGTTGTTGACATAGCTGCCCCATGTTCTGCTCTTCTCTAAATCTATTTTTCCCGACAAAGAGGACATAATCCGTTCGGCCCGATTTCCTCTCGCACTTCGAATGATTAGTCCTCAAATTCCACAATTTCCCATACTTCGATCGGCTGAGCAAGGGGCATGCAACGCTTTACACAATCGAAGTGAAATACGCGCTGACAGGCTAGTTCCATAACTTCCCCGTTCATGGTTCCGATGCAAACTGCACATTCCTCTGGATGACCGCGGTGAACCATTTTAGAATAGTTGGTTGGTGCGTTCTCGGGAGAGAAGATGGGAACATGGAAGGGTAAGAGTAATTGTAACAATCAGAAGAAATCTGGTGGGGATGGTGATAAATAGAATGATGGAGCCGCAGGAATCTTAGTACATGGAGTTTTCCGGGTAGTACAACACCTGCAAAAGGGGCCCATCTCACGATTTGAATGTTTCATGGCCATTACGTACTCCTTTTTTACAGTAAATATCATGAATTCCTTATTTGACGGTTGGCACTATCACTGTGATAGCCAGTACAGTGTCATACTATCGACACGTAGATATTTACGCTGGTTTACGGAGACCGGTGAGAGGTGTGTGTCTGAGTGGAGAGTCCACGGGCTTCATGGCGCTGTAGAACTCTTCTCGCTGTGCATTTACGGGAGCAAGATGACAGATGACATATGCAGTAATTTCTTTGCCCTGGGTTCAAATCTACCGATTTTTTATGTCAGAAAAATAGCCCCGCAAGTCATTAAACACCCTAGAGCCACCCCCAAGTCGGATCTTGACTGACATATGATAAACAAAACGGAGGCTGATGGTTGCAGGTTCGGGGCAGCTTAGCGGGGTTTTCATGGCCGGGCCCAGACCGGCCGGGGCGACTGGTACTGTCATCCGCATTGATCTTCCCCCTGATCTACCACGCCCCCCACCGCCCCCCATCGCGCCTGGTCTTCCGTGCGCCGCCCTCGCGCCCAAGACCCCGGCTGCCATTCGCCACCACCGTGCCCGCCTGCTATCGGGCTTGACCTGGCCGCCCTCGCGCTACCCCTCCACCCACCGCAGCCCGCCCAATTGCACCCGGGAATCCACCACGGGAGACGGGAAATGGGGGTGTGGGCATTCTGTGCTGAAGGTCGGAGAAGTATCTGTGTCGAAAACAGCGGGCCTGTAAATGCATCATTAGAAAGGATGGTTGGAAGGTACTTGCAACGCAACGAATGATTTTTAACAAAGGATAGGGTGCACTTGTAGATTTCCTTGCAGGGTTATAGCACGATTTATGCATGAATTACTCTGCATACCATGACTTGTTTATTCACCATAGCGCTATTAAAGTGTAAGACGGCATGAAATTCACACAGCGTCTGCAGCGGTGTGCACTACTGCTGCAATGCTAGCCATGTATATATATGGTGAGTACAATACTCGACCGGAGATACGCGATCCAAATTGGACTGCAGATGATCGTACGCGACGGTCGACATCTCGGTGAAGTCCCATACTCGGCGACGCAAGGCTTCACATTCCTGGCGGAGTCCCCCCGCCTCCCGAGCTGGAATGGTCCATCCACGAGCGGCGATAAGCACCTCAACGAGGGTGACAGGCACGGCGAGTCCCTCGGCCCGACACCCGGCTTGGATATCTGCTACGAGGGGCGGAACCGGATCCGGAACCACCGGAGTCACCTCGGTCGATGTAGTACCCGAAGCGGAACCGAGCAGAAGAGTCCGGGACAGACCTCCGGGCGGTGCCCGAGAAGAAAGACCCATACGGCGAGAGACCGGAAGCCGAACCGGAGCCACAGGGGGCAAACGGGGAGCCTCCGACACAGTACTGACCGGAGCGGAGCGAGAAACCCGAGGCGGAGCGACGGGACGTGCCGGAAACGAAGCCAACTCGTCCCCCATCAGATCCCGCGACGGCAAAGACGCAGCCACGTCCCCTGCAGGAAGCTCCGGTCCCACCGGGCTTTCAATGTCAATACAAGAAGGACCCACACCGGGCATACCAACGGATTGATCCCAAGACGGAAGAGCAGATTCCCCGAACTCGGCGAGCGTGGGCATCGGCAGGATTACGTCTCCGGTCCAGTCGTACCACACGAACCCCGGAGTGGACTCCCAGCCGTGGCCCTCGATACGAGCAAACACCCGTTCAGCATCCGTCACGGTGTACAGCGAACCGGCTAACAGGCGACTCAGGTCCATACTCGGGATACGACGGATGAGCTCCCGTGAGATGTTGAACAACCGACCAGAATGCGGGTACACCTCGGTGCTGTACAAGCGACAGTCCGGACTGCGAGAAAAATGCTGGACCCCGTAATAGGCCGTATGCATCACTCCGATGATGCAGAAGACGAGCTATTCGGTCATCAACACCACATCCCCAACGGTCCGCTGCTTATCATCCCAGCGGATATATTTTCCCGAGTGGTAAGCCAGGACGGAGGGTGTCTGGATACCGAGGTACTGTGAAAATTCCAAGTCGCACCGCCAGGCGGGTAACACCGGGTAATGGCGCTCACACTCCCGAGGTGGAACGTCGTGGAACTCGATCAAGTGCCACATCGATACAGAGCGGTGGTTTGTGAGTGTTCGGTGACGGTAACGGGCGCCGGCAGCCGTGTTGTCACCCCAGCGGACCCGATCGAGCCAATAAACGTGCTCTACAGGCAACGCGAACGCCCACAGATCGATGGAAGCTTGCGGTACCCGATTAGGATTAGCCAACTGATCGGTGAACTCCCGCGAGAGGATCTGGGTCAGACGCCGCTGATAAGACTCCTCTTCGGGACAACGGGGATAGTCCATGTCCACCGGGATGCCCTGGAGGATGAACGTGGTGTTGACCTCACGAACGCCGGGCAAGTGACGCCACCGGGCCGTCCACGCCTCCGCCCGCCCCCGCGGAAGATGACCCCGACCGCGCGGCTGGGACGTGACGGGGACTTCCTGGAAACGGGTTGCATCGAACCAATGTGCGGGCAGATACTGGTCCACCGTATACGGAACGAAGGTCTCGCCACAACGGCCGGATGAAGCACGACGCAATCCGCGATGGTCAAGTTGCTGGCCAGGAAGTACCCCGCTCGGATTCCGATAGGGTGGCACGGAAGAACCGCTGGGAGGAGTTGGACGCTGCGCCATGGCGGATGGCGTTGATTCCAGTTCCGTACGCTCCAACCCAAGGCGCTGGTGGGCTTTATATCCGTCAGGAGAATCCATCGGGGGACAGGAATCGGACGAGGGAGCGGGCTTTATAGGACGGGAATTCAGCCAACGGAGTGCACGGACCTCGGACAGGCCCTGGGACACCGAATCGGACAACAAGCCTCCCGGAAAATCAACCCTTCGCAACCGCGCTTTGGAATTTCACCTAAAAACGGTCCAAGACCTTCCGTGACGGGTAGAACGCTCGCAGAGACAACGATCCCGTATCGGGGTTCCGGAATATTGGCCACGCTCGTTCGGTCTGTGGCAGAATAGTCGACCCCCTCAAACGGGCTGGATTCGAGGCTGAAATCCGTGACGGGAGAGGCGCTAGCGAGATTATGCGGACGACGTTCGCTTCGGGACGACTTGAGATCAGTTCAGTCCGGCGCCCGCTCGCGGAATTTCGAAAAATGACAGCTCAGGCTGATACTTTTTGTGCCCGCTAATTTCGGCCTTGACGGAACGAGGACGTCCCTGTCACTAAGGTGGGAGGTCTGTAGTACAATAACTACGGACCAGGAGGGTATCGAGGGGTAACCGAACGGACGTGCACACGTGTACGTGAGACAGACCTGAAAGTACGTCTCGCGTAGTGTGCGCCTATCAAATCTTCGATAACGGTTTCAATGTTTTTAAAAATATAGATGGCACAGAATTGATAGTGCAAATGCAATCTCATTGCAGGCAACCAATAGCCGACAAGGAGTGACAACAATTTGCCCATCATACGATGTATTTATTTGCATAATCCAGCAAGGGCAAGGGATGATATTCAGGGAGCATGCCCTTTCGGAAAATATCTCCCAGAACGCCACCCTGCGCCTACGGTGAACATTGGGGGCCTTCTGCCTCCAAAACAGAAAAGAATCTGAATAGCATCCGACCAAGCTGTGCCCAATCAGCAGTCCTCACAGCCCGCCTCCCACTGTCCTCAGGATGCCAGGGGTAGTCCACGCACAGGGTGCCCATGCACAGGGTGCCCATGCACAGGGTGCCCATGCACAGTCTCAGAAGCCCCAAGCTGGCGCACCATCTTATGCCCCTGCCTCCTCCATTTTCCCAGTAAAGCTCCACATTTCGGCACGCACACCCATTCCAGGATACTCCCACCTTCTTCACTGCTTCTACCGCAGCCAATCTCTTTCCCAGCACCAATGTCTGCTTTGTCTGCTTTCCAGGCGCCCATCCCTACCCCCTCCGCCTTCCGCCATTTATCGAATCGCACCAACCAGTGCATCCCCTCCCGTAGCAACGCACCGCGAGTTACAAAACGCCCCGCGAGAGCCCCGCACCCGCACACCCATCCCCTCTGCAGCGCCGCAAACACAGGCGAGCCAGTGACATCAACCGCGCCATCCGTATCCACGCTAACCTGGGCCGTAGCCCAGTCGAAAGAGTACAAAGTCACCGATGCAGTCCGAGAGGCCGTGGCGCGGGCGTCGGCGACGCTCACACGAGCGGGCGTGGGCGCAACAATGGCCTTCCTGTTCGTGACCTCTCGCGGCGAAAATACAACAGACGACGAGATGCGGAGGGTAGTGCCGGTTGCGAAGAAGACGCTTGCGATGTGCAGGGTGCTGACAGCCGACACGCTAATCTTTGGGTGTTCCTCCGCATCGCCCGCCAGCGGCGATGACGAGCCCACGGCTATGGTGGCCCTTGTGCATTTTCCGAACGGCACTATTGTGAGGCCGTTTGCAGTCGGTGCGCAGCACGCGTTTGATATCGACTGGAAGCAGGAGCAGTGGCACGATTTTGTCGGATACGCGCCTGTGCGTGCGGATGGGGATGGCGTGGAGGGGAATGCGCCGCTTTCCGCGGGCGCACATTTCTTTTTACTGCAGCATCCGGAGTTTGAGAGGATGGGGGAACTGTTATCTGGGCTTGATTTTGCTTTTCCGGGCGTCCCGAAGTTTGGGGCATTGGCGGGTTGCTGCAATCCTCTGCATGAGGTGTACCTGTTTGACTCGGACGGGCAAATACGCGAGGGGGTTGTCGGGGTTGTTATTTGCAGCCCGGATATTCAAATGGACGTGACCGTGGCGCAGGGGGCACGAGGAGTAGGACCAATTTTGGAAGTGACAGAGGTGAGAGAGGGGAGTGAAATAATAAGGGTGAGGGAGATTGGGACTGCCAGCCGTGCGCAAGCTCCGCCCATGATTTTGCTCGACATGTGGGCTAAGACGGAGTTCATTTCGGAAGAGGATCGGGTTCATGCGAGTCGCTACCTGCTCTTCGGTGTGGAAGTCGAAAAGGTAGCCGACATTGCTTCACTGTCCGTATCGCCCAACGACGGTCAGAAAACGGACGAGATCAAAAAGGAAATTCAGCCGGAGGTTGCAGAACCGCTGGACATGGTGATAAGAAAGGTAATCGCGTTCAACGAGGGCAGCAAATCTCTGACAGTTGAGGGCGGCAACGTGCGGTTAGGCAGCAGGGTACAGTTTCAAATCCGGGACGAAGAGGCGGCACGGGCGGAACTAATGGCATTGTTCGACAAGCTACAGCTCGAGGGGACCTCGCGTGCAATGGACGGGATGCGCATGATGGGGTCGCTTCTCCTGGTGGATGCCGAGCGCGGGGCGAATTTGTACGGCAGTATTAGCGCGGACCTGGACAGAGTGATGTACTGCGAGAGATTCGGGGTGGCCGTGGGCGTGCTGTCATCCGAAGGGCAGATTGGGCCGTTGCCGACGGGGGGGCTGCTGGGGGCGGCGGGAAATACGTTTATGCTGTCGGCGTCCGCTTTGTATGTGTCGTTGTATGGTAGAATAGAAGGTGGCGGCAGTGCGGGTGAGGAATAAAAAGAGAGTTACTGGGCCGATGAGAAGAAGGTTGGGGGTCCCGGTACGGGCTGAGGGTCCGGTACGGGCTGATTTGATTTGCTGCGGTGGAAGAAGACGGGCAGGTGGAGGAGCTACTGGCGCCTCTTGCTCCTGCGGCACACATTCAGCTTTGCCACGATGGCAATGGAAGGATGCATCGGATGTGTCCTGCGCATGCGCAACCCTTTGGTACCCTTTGCGGTAGTCTGACACGTGTACAGATGTGTAGTGGGGCAGGCGGGATTCGAGGGTGTGTCTCAGAAATCAACGCCGTCTTTTCTATATTACAGGCCTCAAGTTATTATTATTATTCAGTTACAGGCAGCAAGCCACACAAAGGCAGCAAGCCACACAAAGGCAGCAAGCCACACAAAGGCAGCAAGCCACACACCGCTTTGAAGACATGCAAGGCACGCCAACGTTGCGCTGTTTACATCTAATTCCTTCAACAGCCCAGCCCCCGCTTCGCCCACCACGAATCCTGCCGGCCGAAAGCGTCCCCAAATATGTCATCAAACACGCCGCAGAACGGCGTCTACGCACAGTTGGAGCACCTGCAGGCCCGATACGTTGGAACTGGACATCCAGCAACCACCCAACAGTGAGTTTTGCCAGTGTATGAGTCAACAAGAAATACCTCATCGCAATAGAACTAACCGTTCTTGTCTGCTTGTAACGTGCCTTGATATTTTAACAGTGAATGGGCCACGAATCAGCATAGAGACTCCATTGCTTCATACCTCGGCCATCATTCCATGGTAGAATACTTTGCAATTGCGGAGGGCATTTCAGTCGGTCGCGCAAAGCTCAACCTTTTGGAACGGATGCATCGTCCCTGCGGCCAACCTCCGAAGAAGCGCAATGTTCAGTCCTTGGATGAGTAGCCCCTTACATCTTGCTAGAGCATCATCATCATCCTCCCAAACTGTTGCGGCTGCCCAAACTGTCCGTCTGCCGCAGCATCTCTCTGCACCCTCTTTCCAACAATCACCCGCAAAGGCCCGTAAGGCACTCCAATTCGTGCGAAGCAAGGTTACCCCTATTGTAAATGAACTACGTTGCACATGTCTTTGGCTCCTTGTTAAGCCACATTGCCACATCCTCCAGCGCAGACTTCCATTCGAAAACATCCCGAGCAGCAAAGCCCTCGAAGAATGAGAGCGACGACAGTCTCTGTCGAGTGGATTTGTTTACACACAGGAAGGATAGTTTGGTATACCGATACGCTATTTCACTGCAGACTCATCTCTGAAATGCACATCCAACTAAGAAAGGGCGAACAGCAAGAAAGCAAAAGCCCCAACGCATATCTACAGTGTGGAAGCCTTGCTAGAAAAAAACGGGCCCATGACCCGTAACAAAGGGAAAGGGCAATGGATGCGATGAGGGTGAGAAGCGAGGGAATGGTTTAGAGGTAAGGTGGATTTTTTTTTTGAGAACAGAAAGATGTACAGAATGATTGTGAGCAAATATGAGGGACAGCAGCCTGCAAGGAGAGAAAAGCAAGGGCAGCAGGCGGGGACGCGGACCGCGGGCCGGTGAGGGGTGGTCGTCGAACGCGGCGACATATGGTACGCATAGCAGCATGTACAGCGTTTAAAGTGTATGTACGGGGAGCGGGCGGTAACGTTGCGGCCGGCAATGGGCAGAAGCTGTGTTGTTGGCGGTTGTGAAAAGGTACCATGGGAGCGGGTTGCTCAAGAGGAAGGGGGTTGTTGTTCTTGCGGGGCGGCACCTGTGAGATATTGCGTCTGATAGCCGGGGGGCGCGTATACGACGGGCTGTTGCATGCGCATGTACTGCGGGTTGACAATGCCGGGCTGGTAGCCCATTGCGTTTGCGTATCCGGTGGAGGTGGCGTAGACCTGCTGCGGGTTTGCGGCGTACATCATAGCGGCGGAGGTGTCTGTGGCGGCCGGGTTCATCTGCGGGGTCATTGCGTATGCGGCGGGGGACATGTTTGCCATGGTGTAGTACTGCATCTGGGACTGGTCGACGGCGCCGGCGACGGGGCGGGTGTCCTCTTTCTTGGGGTCGTCGCGGGGGACGATGTCGATGAGAAAGTCGAAGATGTCTGTCTTTTGAATTGCGGCGGAAATGTCGGAGCGCTGAAGGGTACGGCGCTTTGCCTCCTCGGTCTGCGCCCATGCGCGGTGCGTGAGCTCCAGAATGAACATCTCACAGGCCTTTGCAAAGAGAACGGGCGCCTCTGCGGAAATCATGCGGACGTCTTCGTCGGACTTCATGATCTTCTTAATGCGCGCCAGCGGGAGGAGGTGGTTCTTGAAGTCGGTGGCCTTGTGCACCTCGGTCATCTGCTCGATCCAGAACTGCGCCAGCTTGGAATTGAGCTCGTGCAGGTTCTGCTGCTGCTGCAGCTGCGCCGGGAGCGACTGGGCGAACATCAAGCTGGGGGAGGATCCGGAGGTGGGGCGCAGGGGGCGGCGGCGGGCGGCGGGGCGGTGGCGGATGTCGGAGTCGTCGCGGGGGCGGCCGGGGCCGAAGCAGCCGGCGACCTTGCCGAGGGCGCCGAGGGACTCGCGGCGGCGCGGGGGCGGGGGAGGGAGGTGCGGCTCTGGGGGCGGCGTCCAGCGGCGGAACTCCTGCAGGACCTTCATGTAGCGCAGGAAGACCTCGTACTGGAAGCGGGCGGACTCGAGGTTGTTGTGGCCGGCGGCGCGGATCCAGAGCGGCTCCAGCGGGTAGCGGGCGCGGCGGGAGAGCTGCAGGCCGTGGCTGAAGGGCACCACGTCGTCCATCATGCCGTGGACGCAGAAGAGGGGCACGGCGATGCGGGCGATCTTGTCGATGTTTGCAAACATGTCGAACTTCATGGTATGCGGGAGGTTGTTGAAGACGACGCGGACGCAGGAGGTGAGGGCGGCGATGAGGACGACGCCGCCGAGGTTGCGGCCGAGGGAGACGGCCAGGTCGACGGTGGGGCCGGAGCCGAGGGAGCGGCCAAAGAGCAGGATGCGCGCGGGCGGGACGCGGCGCTCGGAGATGAGGTAGGTGTAGGCGGCGCGGATGTCGGCGTAGCAGTGGGCCTCGGTGGGCTTGGTGTCGCTGATGCCGTAGCCGGTGTAGTCGTAGCAGAGGACGGAGGTCTTGAGGGAGTTGGACAGCTCCAGGGCGTAGGAGGCGGTGAGGCCGAGATCCTCGCCGTTGCCGTGCGAGAAGAGAATGGTGTAGTGGGAGTCGGGCTGGTGGAAGTAGGCGGCGGGGACGGTGCTGCGGCGCGAGGTGCGCAGGAAGATGAGGCGCTGCGTGATGTACTGGTCGTCCAGGGAGGCGGCGGTGGGGCGGTGGGTGCAGATGTGGTGGTCGGGGCGGGCGGGCGGGTCGGGCGGGTGGCGCGGGGGCGGTGGCGGTTGCCGGAGGATGTAGAGTGGTGGTGCCAGCGTCGACCGCCGTGGTGGAGCGCATCCGGGGTAGGACATTTGTGGTGCCAGTCCCGCGAAGGAAGACGGTAATTGGGCCGGGTCTGAGACGTATCCGCTGATTAAGGTGCCCTCCAATTCCGACGGCGGGACGACTCGGGGGTCGGCCAGACAGGGGAGCAGGAGCAGGATCTGCAGGGAACTGTTGTCCAGTGGTACGTGTCCGGCTGGAGTTGGTGACCGTAAGGGGGCGGCCGAGGCGTCAATGGGTACTGCGGCTGTGTCGGTAGGCGTTCCCCCGAATGATTCCGGGGGCTACGGACGGAATGGGTTGAGCCAAAGGGAGAGGCGCCCTCGGCGGGCTGCTCGTGGGCCATCCGCGAGCTCGAGCACGTTTGGATAGTAAATTCTGGTTCCCGGTGATGAGTAACGGGGGATGTCCGCCATAGTCCGGCCCGAACCAGCTGCGCGTTCGGACGGAGGAGGACAGGAGTAGGGGTCAGAACGGGGGGGGCAGAGGAATGGAGGAATTTGCAAAGGTTCTCCTCGGTTTAAACCTTATCCGCCGAAACTCTTTCGATCTGTTTTGGCACCCGTATTGGGGCGCGCAGTGGTTGGTTCATCGGACTTATCTTGGTACCAGGAGCAAAGGGTGATGACTTTCGCTTAGTTCGCGCAGGTGCAACTTCCTTTGTCATGCGAGCGATTTTCGCTAACAAACTCCAAGCTCCGAGCGTCAAGCTTCTAGTTCGGGAGACCAACTGTAGGACCAAAGGTCCTGTCTTAAACCAAGCAAGATCCACCATGAAGGGTCGCTAGAGAACTGTCCTGTAGAAGGGCCGGTAACGTGGTAGAGCTGACAGGGACAGAGGGGAACCCGGAGAGAGAGAGATGCTCACGAGAGGGATTGTTTACGCTCAACGAAGAGACTCACGCGTGGGGAAGTGGAGTGTAAGGTCGATATTTGCAGGTCCACCGAGCCAGGAAAACGAATAGTGTTCCTGGTACAATCGGTAACGATTATGGAGAAGGCGTCGTGAGCAAAGAGGGCAGAGCGCTGTTAACTGAGTTCTCACGGAGACGGGCGTA
>JAUBNZ010001484.1:0-11369 GCA_032355485.1 Bonnemaisonia californica | reverse complement strand
CCATCGCAAACTTTGCCCCCCAGTACTTTCCATCAGATACCATGCAACTCGCCCCCCCCCCCCCGGTGCTAGCTACAGCACAACAATCTAAGTCACGTTTGAATTTCACTGAACCTTCACACGTGGATGAAGACTCTATCCAGCATAACCCTGAACCGTTTCCTGCATCTACAAAGCCCGAAAATGAGAACGAAAACAGAATCTCTGTCCCTAGATCTATACTGGTCTCAAAGCTACAAGAACGAAGCACGCAACCAAGAAATTTAGTCACGGTGACACCCTAAGGAAACATATGTCTTCCATAAGTGGCGAACATACAGCAACAGAACAGTCACCAGCAAACTGGAGTATACCGGAGGATGCAATGGCAGACATGAAATGTTTAGCTTGCAAAACTTATGGTACACTTAGAAAGAATGGACATAACAAAGCTTATCCAATGTTTGGTCCTATCCTTCGTTGCCGTGCGTGCAAAAAAACACACAAGGGAAACAGTATCATGTTGATGATTACAGACGCAAGTGTGAGATGTAATGTCCATAATGCACTCAAGGCAGCCCAAAAGTGGTTAAGTGAATACGGCAACATTAAAATGTTGGAAAAAAGAAGGACGCAGAGTAATGATTATGATTCGAAAACTGGATGACGAAAGAAATGGCCCAGTATAAGAAGTCGATAAAATTTCCAAACTGCCCACTGCCTGGTACACTGAAATAAATGGGAAGAGCAGAGACATACAGAGATCAGGTGCAGGACTTGTAACAGCACGTACCAAGGAGCCCCTACTGAAGAAATCATCGAGCGATCCGTCGGTCCTAACTGGAAGATCATTCTTACAAATAAGAAATCTTCAGTAGTGCTAGAGACTGATGTGATCGATAAGACAGAAGCAGATCCAATCGTCATCCCTGATACAATGATGGAGAAAAAACAAGAAGAAGATATGGTAATGGATTACTCAGACGAAATAACAGTTTGGTATAACGATAATGTCGACCAGACAGAATCACCTAGCGCGCCAGTCTTGACACAAAGTATGCCTATCTCAGGGCCAGGTACATTCCAACCTGAAACGATCTCAGCTGATAATCAAACAGGGATGAATTCAATACCAACAGTTGCATGGGAAGCCCTCTTAAAACAAGTATCCGTGAATAAAGCTAACATTAGAGCTATTCAAGTACTGAAATCAAAGATTGGAAACCTCATCGACCCAAATGCCGTACTGACCAAGCATACTGAGTCTCTAACAAACAACCCGAAGAAAGAAGAACGAAAAACACTCAGACCTAAGAAACTTGGCAACTTTTCGACAGAGCTGAACAAAAGAATCTACAGAATGCCACACAATCATCTCCAAAGAGAACAACAACTTGAACTACTGACATTGTCTTTCAAAATGAACAAAAACCACAGTCGGTACATACACTGGTGAAAAAAGAATATCAGCAGCGTAAACCGTCCTGGGCGGATATCGCTAAAATGGAACGTATTAGAAGCGATGACGGATAAAAGAAGAACAGGAATACAAGATACTATGAAGGCACTGCAGAATTAGTCATTGAGAACTTCCGAATAACATCAGTAGATCCAGTATATGTCAAAAACATAAGACGTGCACCTCTGGGTCAGATTCGACAGTCGCTACAACATAGTATACTGCCATCCCAAATGTTAGGTATATCCTTTATCGGTGCTTCAGTAATGGAAATCCTAACGGTGAAGCAAGGAAAGGAACAACTTTCAGACACATTAGGACTCCTTGAGCTCCACATAATTGAAGACTTAGATATTAAGGCAGATGCGTTGTGCAAGCAACCTATAAAAGGTAACAATATTGCCAGGAAGAAGGAGAACCTATCTAGGCTCATGAAAAGGATGCAACACTCAATCCGAACCTCACGTAACGACTTGGTAACAGAGTGGTATGTAAATAATAAGAACAGCCCCCGGATAGAACTGGAACAGATCTCAAAGGTTTCTGAAACAGAACATAAGAAGAATGCACTTCTAAAGAAGGCAGTAGTCCAAAGGCCTCACCACGAAATTACTACAGCAGATGAAAATAAGATGGAAATTCAACAAGGACATCAAGTGGAAAACGAAACAGAGAAGATGGGTACCATCAATGTGGAAAAGGTAGTGAAGGTACCAGTCATGGAAAAGGAAGATGATAAACCCTTGGAAGATAATGCTATCACAAATGGCAAGGATGGTAAAAGAGTAACTGAGAATAATGGACAAACAGACTATGACATAAACCCGCAACATCCCACAAAGGAAAGGCTACCAGATGTAGAGATGCAGGCTGATGCCGAACAAAGTAGAAAAGAAGGGGACCTGTAGACTCCATTGCTAAAATAGTTGGACCCACATCTATGATTTTGGGAACACATAATGTTCGAGGAATGAAGGGGAAAGAAGCAATTATAGAAGAATGGATGTTGAGAAAGAATATTGATGTGGCAGCACTAACGGAAACGTGGTTACGCCCACTCGACAATCCCCACGCCATCATCTCTGAGCAGACCAAGCTACAGATAAAACAAAACAAGAAGGGATATGGGGGTGTGGCGTTACGTGTACACCCGCATATAAAATATAAGCTTGTGAAAGCAAAATCAAGACTAACGTACCATTATATCATCATAAGGATACATGGAAAGTTAGTTGGGGTGTTGTACATATTACCGGGAGCGAATTAGAAGGAAACGAAACAGTGTCTGGAGGAGATACAGAGTGCAACTAGAGGGCCAAGTGTGATGATGGGAGATCCCAATGCCAAGCATAAAAACAGGGACAGTACCAGTAACCGAAGTGGTAGGTGGTTGACCGGGTGGACATCGAGGTACAACTGGGGTATAAATGCTCCTAATGATTGCATGTTACAACCAACAGTATCAAGAAATGAATCTCCATCTGTCATTGATATTGCAATTGTGAAATGTGCATCAATGGATCAATTGGTGGTAGACGAAGGAATTTGGACTGGGGCGAGTGACCATGTACCTGTTTCAGCACAACTACTGATGAAAGATGGGATTATAAAAAAACACCCGAACACCGACTGTCCCTTTCCACAAGAGGTCATGCCCAAAAATGCTGCAAAATGGAAGCTGGCACTATCGCAAGATAGTCCCAGATATTACAATTATGGTACTACAAGTGAACACTTGCGAACGACTAGATGAAATGGTAGTCCAAGTGAGTACTGTACTCATGCAGCCATGGGATTGCTCAAAGGTGCATGTTCACAGAAAAGGGGGGAAACAAAGATTACCTTAAGATATACGGAGAAAGATGAGAACTAGATCCAATTATTACGAGAAAGCAAGACGGACACGAAGATTGGAAGAATGGAAATTGTATAAGACTATGGATAGGTAGTTCAAAAGATCGCTGCGAATTGTAGCAAAAAGGCCCTGAAAAGGCACAGCTCGACCTCATGGCGAAGAAGCCAACGGCGGAAGCAATGGGCATACTGGCTCGTTTCTCTAGGAAAAGTAACATGGAAAGTACAAAGAGTAATACAGACTCAAAACTGAATCTGTCAGAATTTGAGGAACGCTTAGCTACACCAAAGGATCAAAGACACGTACCGACATTACTACCCTTCCAAATTGGTGAACAGTTCAAACGGGATAAATTAACTGCGATAATCAAAGCACCTTCACGAAAACGTACAGGGTTAGACACAGTATTTGCAGAAGGACTCAAGACCGAACCAGAACTGGTTGCAAAAGTGCTTATAGAAATATGGAAAAAGTGTGCCCAACTCTGCTATATGCCACGAAGTTGGAGAAAGGTGCTCATAGTACCTATACATAAGAAAGGGTGCACAGGTGTCCCTGCAAACTACCGGCTGATTTCAGTCATCTCACAACTGCAGAAATTGTTGATAAGTCGATTGATATAGGGATTCGCAGAGTTTCCTCTTTTCACCCGTCAAAGCTTGGTTTCCAAGCAGGGGTAGGTGTGCACACCGCAATATTGCGGAGTTCATTGTTGATAGAAAAAGTAATGGAACAAACAGAAGTTCTGGACATTGAAAAGGTCTACGACAGTGTGCCAAGGGAGAAACTGAGAGTGATAATCAACAGAGTCTTACCAAAGAACTTGGCCAGGATGGTAGGGTATCTACTCCAACCGAGTATGATTAAAACATCGCGATCGTGGAGCGATTCAACAAACAAGAATCACATGAGATAAGGATAGGAGTACCGCAAGGGGATCCCCCGAGTACTACTTTATTCAATATCTTTATGGACGAATGCGCTGAAGATCTGATACAATCAAAGAAGCTTTTCTACAATAAAAGGGAGGTGTTTTCATGTTTGCGGATGATTTGAAGATAAAATCAGTGACGCATACGGCGCTGCAAGATCTGCTAGATCGTTCAACAACATGGACTGAAATTGTAGGGATGAAATGGAGCATAAAAAAGAGTTTCACGCAAGAACAACCGAATGATGGCAGTACACACAAGTTAGAAAAAATGGTACTACCAGTAAAGGAGGAAATGAAATACCTGGGGATGATGATAACAAGACAAGGAGTGAATGATAGAGGAGCTATCGACTGATGTATGGGAGCCTTGAACCAGTTGAAAACCCTCCAGAAGCTGGGGTTAACGAAGAGGTTGAACCCTATCAAAGGTGTCGCACTCTGTAAGGCATTGGTTATGCCCATAGCGGAGTATGCACTGCATCTGACACCACATACACCACAGTTGGGAAAGACATACGACGCCCTCCAACAACCAGTAATTGAGAGCACAGTGGCAAAGTTCCAATTGAAAAGTATCCCCACAGCACGAGCTTTTTGCAAGATGTACCCGCATGCGATGAGAGCAGCAGCACTATTCGACAGGTTGAAAACGAGAACTGAAAAGAGACTCAGAAGTGTAGAAGATGAAAGCATGGACCAATAAATGGCAAAATTAGATCTAGAAGCTGTGGAGGTTCATGCACGATTGCATGGACTACCTGGAACATGTGACAGAGAATACATGGGAAAACTCGAGGCGAGAATAAGAGCCGGTTTAGAGCGAATTTTCCCGGTGATGGATAAACGAGCACATCAACCAGTCTTTCAAATCAAGAACAGAAGTATTAGAATAAGATCAACGCAGTGGTATTCCAATGCGTTCCCGACGCAAGACGCGAAACAATTGCAGTGGACTACTAGAAAAGAAGAGAATTTCTCGAGTACCAGAGTGCGATTTTAACGATGAGCACCATAATTCCCAGAGTGAAATGGGCATCAAAAGATAGTTATCAGGTTGAAAAGCAGTGGTAACAATAGAAGGAATCGACAGATTGGTCAGGAACGCATGAGATGCTGAACACCCTGAAGTTAGTACCACAACATGGAGGTATCAAGGAAAGGGGGAAATACGATATTAGAGAGATTACGGTACGATGAATTTCGTTATTTCTTCGCAATTCGATGGATCGAATTGCGCCGCCGAGCGTAACGAAGAATAGAAATAAAATGATTTGTGAGAACGTGAATACTGCATAAATGTGACTATTAGAGTAGAAACAACCCGAAGCCCATGTGGTACCAAGAGCACCAACTCCAGTATGAGGCAAACGACTACGCTGTGATCTACACCTCCAATTTACCCTATCTGGTGTAACGCCCTTCACGGTAGGAATTTTTATATTCGCTATATCAGCAGAATAGGGAAAATTTCAGAACGATCAGCCCCACAGATGTCGTTATCTCCAAACACCTGTCCTACAATTCCTCGAAAGAGATTGATTTAACGAATTTCGTTATACCGTAATCTCTCTATTACATGAAATGAGGGTCGGGAGAGAGTGAACGAGAAAAAAATGCTGTTCATAGGTCGCTTGCTGTTCGCTCGCACGCAGAGGGGAGGATAGAGAAAGGGAGCGCGTAGATTGGGTACGAAAGTCCCCCCGACTGCCTTTGCCGTCGGTATTTGGTTTTACTTGTTCCTCACTCCTCTGTTGGTAACCCGATGGGGTTGCTGCCTTTTATAGTGCTTTTTCCGGCCCGACCGGACCCCGTGCCCGACGGCAACGGCGACGGCGGAGGAATTATTCAGTCACGTAGCAGCCAATGGGATTTCCCCATTTGTCACACCACCACGGGTTGTCATACCGTGCAAATCCAATTTGCCACAGTGGCAGGGATTGCAAATTCTCGCCAAGCTGTGATCTGATGTCAGTTGTCAACAACTGATCAGGTGCCCTACTGTTCAACCCAACTTAATGTGTCGCCGCGGACTGGGGTCCTGCCCTGTTACAATTTTAATTTAAAATAAACACCGGAAAATGTACAGTACTGTACAAATCACCACAAAGCCATCACCATACCTCTGGACGGTGAATGCCGTTTCTTACACATCCCGAACTACCCATTGTACGAAAAACCCTGCAGCTCATTCCATCCAGGGGGCTGTCCGCATCATGGTTGCACGTACAGCCTTGAATCGGGAGTAGTTCTGATAAACTAACGCAAAAAAACACACCACAAAATGTTACTCTCTACTTATTCCTTGGATCGTAGATTTGGCGGGAAACCGAAAGAATGGGTCACGGTCACCCTATTCGTTTTGGTGCCCAAATATTTCTCTCAGTCCATGCAATCTCGCACCACATGGAACCGTTAACCTTAGAGGTGCATTTGTACGATGAATATAGATCTCGTACATCCAAAGCCTCCGACAAAATTCTTTTCTATCCCACCGCGCAAGTATACGAACTGATCAACGATCTACTGAAGTCGGCGACTTCAACATCTGCATCATGGCGTTTCGCCTTGCAAATTCTTCACGGGCGGTAAAACTCTTGCGTTCGAAGTTCAACAGCGGTCTCTTCTCCGGCAATGAAGACCCTAAAGCGGTGTTTCTGTCACAAGACGTTTTCCAGCGACATGAACTAGCGAACTTACGAAAATGCCAGAACAACATGAAGAAAGGATTTGTGCAAATGGGGGGTATTTCAAAATGTTGGAAATGTTTTTTATGCTTTTGTGGAGCGGAAACTAACGGCAAACCTTTTGTGAGATAGGAACGGAAGACGCTGCAGGTCTGGAGCGACTAAAGAAGAGATGCAGTGATGACAGCGGCCTTCCTTCGGCCAAAAACCACAGACCTCTTGATTCTGTAAACTGTGATTCCGAAGATAATGACTTGGGCGACGAGGAGGATAGCGATTCAGTGCTTTGATGGTCGGAATTTCATTTTAAGCCTCTGCATCTTCTTTCCATCTGGACGGAGCCTTTCAAAATTACCAAGCGCGCTACCTTGGAAATCTTGTTGCCATCTGGTGTCGGGGCAGGGACATTTTGTTTCAGGGCCGTTGAAAATGGTTGGTTTATTGAGTTAACTGTTCAGTGGCCTAAATCACTGATATATTTAAGAGTTATGCACAATAAATAGCTTGCGTCGAACAATATTGCGAATTTCCAAGTTCATCACCCAAAGTTCATCGGTTTTGAGACTGCTTTAAAAGAGCTTCGCAGTCGCAGCTCAGAGCTGGTCGGATCCGTGGCCAGAATCAAGCTTGCCTTCCGCGTGCAAGCTCATATAGAAAAAAGAGCAATCTGGTGTGGAGGGACAACCAAACCAAAATGGTTTACTTAGACCTGACAGCAGTTTTGGAGGATTATGCTCTCACAAATGATTCGGAGGTATTTGAGGTGGTTTAGATGTTTCTTTAGTCGAGTCTTTTAGAATCCTCTGTAACGTACATGAAATTCCTGGCGACAAGCTGCATCGGATCAGTTCAGGTTGAGCGAGATAGTGCAGGTCTTCAGATCTGCGTGCACGCAGTTCATTGGTTACTTCGCAACCATCAACAGCGACAGCGCGAAAGCCAATTTTTCGATATTTCCCGCTCATCCCTGGCCTTCTGAAGCGCCTTATTTTTGATGCATTATGGTATCCGTGCCTTACTTGGCGGCAATAGTCAGATCTGGTGGACTGGTTCGACCCTTCAGGGTCGAACCAGAATCACAAATCTAGTCGGCGCCTGCCAGATTCCGAAGCCATTGATTGGCTAAAAAAAGTAGTAAAATGGTGAACTGTTTATTTCCGGGTGCACCCATTATACTTTTAAAGTATAAAGGTACCCCTTGTACCCCTGTACCATTGCATCCAAGGGTAAAGTGTAGGGGGGCGGGGGCGTGTAGGGGTACGTGTTACAGGTGTCTTTGGGGCCCCTGGTACCCGTCGCTACACCTTTCGGATTGCTGGAGAAAATGGTCAGATTAAAATGGACAATACCGGCCAGCAATGCGTTGCACTTTCTAGATCCTAGAGTGCCTTAATAAAAGTCACAGAGTGTTCTCACAATCAGGAATCAATCTTTGAGAAAGTACCCTCATCACCCTCACCGCACTAGATGTTTCAACTTCGTGTACGATTTTTCAAAATCCACAGGCTTTCCCGATGGTTCCCACTTTACATGCCTGCAGAAACCTAGAAATTAAATCGCTTCCAATAACTGCACTCATTCTATTCTGATCATCACACGCAATCAAAGCCTTCCCGTCGCAAGCCATGCATTTCGCTTGCTAATAATCACCCCAGCCACTCTCAACGACAGAGTAGTCGCAATATTCACACAGGAAAACGTTTCTTATTGAACATGACCGGGTCCGTCGCTCTTTCCCGTCCCCGTCTCCGGTTTGGTCGGCTTTGTGGAAATTGCCAGATCCACACCATTGTTTGCCTTCCTTTCATCGCTCCTCATCTCCATAATTTCATCGATCTCACCTTCCCCTACCGATCCTGGCAGTCGCATGTTCTTGCTAAACCATTCTTCATAGTCCTCGAAAACGGCCCCCAACCCGCTATCTCCACGAACCTCAGCCTTGATTGACGATATATCCACGGGACTAGTTCTGAATCCTTCGAGCACGGTCTGCCCGAGTTGCAGACTAGTCTCAAATGATTCCGGGTACATCGCTGTTGCGCCCCGCTTCAGCAGTTCCTTCTGCTGTTTAATATCCTTTGCACGCACGTAAACCGGCCTGTCTGGGAACGACATGCGCACTGCACTCAGCGATCCATCCACAAGCTCTTCCTGCGCATGTGTGATCACAAACGCCGCAGGGCGTGCTAGACCATTTGCTTCCAGAAATTCCGCGGGACGCACGCTATCCCCATATATAACAGGAAGATTTGATTCCACGGCCTTCTCCACGCACTTCATATCGATGTCTACTGCGATCCACCGGATAAATTTACGCGACAACATACGACCCACCACTTTGCCGACAGGACCGAATCCAAAAATGAGTACGAACGTCGAGTCATCATCTTTTGAAAGATCTTCAATGCTGGCCATAGCAGTCACTCTCCCTCCTGACGACCCCACACGAGCGTCAATGCGGGGTGCTAACCAGCTCCCAAGTTCGTAAAGCACTGGAGTAAGAGCCATTGATGCCACCACTGTAGTCACCAATAATGAATATATGTCATTCGGTAAGAAGCCTAACTTGTTCGCTAGGGCGAACAGTACAAATGCAAACTCTCCTCCCTGTCCTATGAGGAGACCAACACGAACCGATTCCGCAAGTGAGAGGCCGAACGGAAGACCAACGACTGTCGTGATAGACGTCTTCCAGAAGACTAGGGAGCTGATCAAAAAGGCAATTTGTACAGGTTTTGTCACAAACAAGCTCGCATCAAGCGACATTCCCGTGATAATAAAAAATAGGCCGATACCTAAGCCGCGGAAAGGCTCAAGGTCAACTTTGATCCGCGACCTGAAAGATGTCTCTGCGAGCAGCACACCTGCCATGAATGATCCCATTGTCATAGAGAGGCCCATCTCTTCTGTCAGGAGAGCAGTGCCAAGTACCGTGAGTAATACAGTAGACGTAAATGCTTCCGAACTCTTGCTTTCTGCGACAACGCTGAACACTCTCTTCAATAGAGCACCACCAGCCAAAACGACAAAGTTCAGGGTTCCGAGCACAGAGACCACATGCTTGATGCCCTCTTTCATCACGGGTATGACATCTCCAGTCATATTGGCTAGGTCAAAAGAGCTGGTAGATCCAAGCAAGGGAACTAGGACAAGCAGAGGAACGACGGCAATATCTTGAAATAGAAGGACTCCAAATGTGGCAATGCCAGCCCGAGACTGACGCTCACCCTTCTCTGCCAAAATCTGCAGGATGAATGCACTGGATGAGAGCGAGAGCGACGAGCCTATAACGGCACTTTCCGCTATTGTCCCGCCCATGGCATAAGCGCCTAGACCGAGTACAAGAGCTGACACAGTAACCTGAATAAAACCGAGGCCAAACGCATACTTCCGCAGCTTTCTCAGTCGGTCGAGAGAGAGTTCCAGTCCCATTTCGAAAAGAAGGAACAAGACGCCACAATCGGCAAGTCCCTGGATGTCTTCCACATCCTTGACAAGTCGCAGCCCGTGCGGTCCAAGCACAACGCCCGCAATTAGGAAGCCCAGAATTGGAGACAGTTTGAGGCGACGGAAAACTGGAATGACTATGGAGGTGGCGGCGAGAAACTCAATTGCTTCCTGCAAGCCGCCGAGTATGGCATCATCTGTAGCAACCCATCGCGCCGTGCGACGCGGTTTTTGACTGCGCAGACGCGCCGCTGCAACCTGGCGACCAAAGAAGAGGGTGCACGGTCGGGAATTTGCGGTGCGCCGCTGAGCATTTGGGATGCGTGGTATTCGTGAGCATGCGAGCGTTGAGCGCGGCCGTTTTGATATGCTCTGACGCAGGTTTGGAGCTGGGGTTGAAATGTAATTCAGAGTGGTGGCAAATGTCATTGTGCGGTACAATAAGCACGACAGTGGAATGAGTACTGCTGGCTGTGCGTAAGGTAATATGAGCCAACTAGCAGCTGGACATGGGGATGCTCATTCAGTTGAGGGGCGCGACAACGGGGACAATTAAAGGTGGCGAGGATGGCGGGTGCAATTGCGGAAGGGGTTGATGCTGCGTACGGATATACGTGGTGTATGTACTCACTGTGGGCCTGACTTTCGACAACATGGCTTCTATTGCTTCGTCAGAGCAAAGGGTGTGGACAAGAGAGGGCGCTTCCTCTCCTGCTTTTCAATATCATTTTGGCCTGGAGTGGGAGGCATAGAGGATTGTTACAAAAGACTTTCCTCAGTCCACGTTCTCCATCTTGTGATCGAACCGTATCTGGGTTACACACGTGTACACCTCCCATTGGCCTTTCGCCGACATATCTAAATATACTCCCATTGATTTTCCACTGCCCAGATTAGTTGCCCAGATTAGCTGGGTGGCTACCGAGTTGCTGCGGAAGTTTGCACTACGAGTCGGTCCTACCACTTCCCGCTCACCCTCATCCTCTTGACCTTCAAATGCTCTCTGTATAC
>JAUBNZ010001483.1:0-11377 GCA_032355485.1 Bonnemaisonia californica | reverse complement strand
CCTTGGTCGGGGCCCAGTAGCCCTAGCCGCATATGGCTGGGTTCTACACTAAGGACTGGGTCTGCCGTAGGAGGAAGGAGTTGGGTAGTGTGTATACAAAGGTTTTTAAGAATTGGGTGTCTATATTCGTATCTAAAATCCGAGGGAAGTACAGTTCAGACCAATGGCTGATTGTATTTTATGATGGTGCGCGTTCACACATGACTGCTGCTGTCATTAACATATTTCGAAAACATGAAGTGGCAGTATTTGCTCTGCCGGCCAATACAAGCGATACAATGCAACCGCTTGATGTTTCCGTATTTGGACCACTGAAACATTACACTAATATGTTTATCAGCGAGAAAGAAAAATCCCACGTTTTATCTTTCGGGAGGAGAGGGAAGATGGGCAGAGGGAAGATGGGCCTGAAAGAGATTACAGAGTCTAATCAGTGGATTTAATGCCTCAATAAAAAAGGCGAATAAACTGGGCGGTTTTCGACGGACTGGTTTGTGGCCGCTCGATATTAGGTCGACATGTCCAATGGGTATTCGTCGAACAGCAACTGATGAAACACTTGTGAAAATAGAAGAAGTTGCTAGAACGAAGGACGAAATGGTGGTAGACTTCAAGAGGTTCGGCTTGAATGATCCTGAAGTTAGAGCGGGCTTTATTGATACTACTAGGGGTATGGAGTTAAGTAGGAAAGATGTAGTTGATCTAATTAGCGTTGTAGAGGGAAGCAGGCGGGAACATGCACCGGAGAAGGAATGTATGGAAAGATTACAGGCGGGCTGAAGAGACGGCAGCCCGAGAGAAGAAAAGACTTTTTTTTAAGAGGATACAGTACTCTAAATCAGTCGACTGTGCAGAGAGGCATGGGACCCAGTTGATTATGCTCCGTACATTTTAAGAGCGCCGCCTGGAGATAAGACGTCTCATTTGCAAACGTCATCTAGAAGCCGAAGACTCGAGAAGGAGTTTAGATTGAAAGAAATCGTAGTGGTAAAAACAGTACATTATCAACTTCTATATTTGTAGTAAACTCTCTCCTATGAACGTTGGGAATTAATCTGTACTTCTTGACTACAAGATACTAAAACAAATTTAAAGAATGAGATACAGTGCGTGCCGTCTCATCTAGCTCAAGACATTCTAGCATCTTCTGAATATATGTATCGTGACCACCAATTGGCAGAGTATTTTAGAACTACTAAAACATCGACTCTCGTCCAGTAGCAATGTTATAGGCAGTAGCATTCGCCTAGGAAAGTGGCATCCCTACTGCCTTTCATTATATGCAGTACGAACTATACTAACTACTACACCTTCATAAGATGCAAAACACATGATAGCAGTGCTAGTCATCCCACCCTTTTCAAATCGATATTCCGACTGCACTACTGGATTTGGTATTCTAGCATCCTTGCATGCTCACATTTTTCTCTTCGCATCCATCGCAGAGGACAACACATTACTGCACTGCCGAATTTGTAATGCCCTAGTATCATTAATCATAAGAAAGTGCCTCAAGTGTTTAAGCCGCAGCTGCCTATACGTTTGTACTTCCTGCAGTAAAGTTGATTTCTGCAGTGCCCTCCAAAGAAAATACCAGTCTTACGAAGCATTATACGATAGCGGGATCGCTGGCAAGGACGCTGCAGTACATGAATGTTGTGCGGGCTCGGGACCGCAACGCACTTCAGGTGCAAACTGGGGAATAAAGGAACATAGTGTGGAAGGTGATCGCGAGCTCTGTGCAAACTTCAACTTCAAAATGAGCCCAGTTGCCACAACTACAGCATTCACGTGAGACTTACCCGACCAGGGGATCGTCCTCAAGCTCATACTCAAAATATTTAAAATATTACTCTTTGATCGGGCCAACTTCTGAGGCCCAATTTGCAGGCTGGAAACCCATGGACCCAGTAGGAGCTCCCGCAGTATTAGAATTCATAACTAGAGTTCCTTCTGTACGTTTTTATTGAATGAAACTTATGCAAGAAACAAGTAAAAATCGTCAAAAATACGTCAAAGCGAATTTGTTGCCGTTCTCATTCTGTGTCTAACACACTTTACTGTTTGGTTATTGGTTCTCTACATAAAAAGTTACGAAAATTTCTACGTCACGCAACAGATCATAGCCCATCCTCCGTATCCTCACCAGACGCAAAGAATTCTTCTTGGAGCGTCTCATTGTCTGCATAATTCCGATCGAGTATGTTTGCCTTCAATTACTGCTTCCTGGTTCCATCTTTCGGAGATGGAAACTCATCCAGTGCACTCCAAAACAGCTTAAAATGAAGCTGGATACCACGTTGGCACCATGATTGCTCAACAACAGAACAAATACTGTGCCGTTTCAACAAATTAATATTCGCCGTATTATCGGGAGACGAAATTGCCTTAGTAGTAACAGAGCCCTTTGGAGAACGAGTAAAGGAAAACTAATGTACCCCGAGACCTTCAATCTCGAAGGTACAGTAAAAACTGTTCCAAGTAGACCTTCCAACCATATCAGCTCACCTTTGCAGCAAGGACACAAGTAGCAGTAGACGCACTATCCTGAATTAAGCGCATCATTTACCCAGGAGTATGAAGTTCATTGGGTCTAAACCTCCTCTTCACATGCCCGCAACATCCATCACATCCGTTCTTGGTGTGTCCAGCAATAAAGAAGTTCAAATTGATCTGCTCTTCTAAACAAACGACTACTCTCCAGGCAAGATAACAAATCAAATATCTTTTGTTATTATGTCCGTATGTAGAGTTAGAATTTTAAAAGATGATATAGGCTATCCACTTTTCTTGAGTTCTTCTAGAACATAATATAGCATTGCGATAACAGCGTTTTCTGTCTTCTCTTTGGGCCAGTGACCTTTTGACAGACCGAAAATATAGTTCTTCGAAAGGTTGCTACAGGACGCACCAAACAAGTTAAACTTTAAACCAGTAATAAAGTGCAGCTGGTCAGGCTGCTTTAGCAAATGCGTTAGCAACACTTTCTCCCCAAAGTCGAAAACACAGTACACAGTCCCGCTGTCTGGGAAAATCTGTGCCTCCATCTGACATTTCATATAGAACTGAAACTCCGTCGCTTCCTGTTGCCTGTGTTCTTCCAAACATTATTTAGAACTGATAAATCGTGCATCACTTTCGCTTACGGTTTCATCGTGTTCTTCAATGTAGTGCACATATCACAAAATTCACTACCAGAGTGAGCTATTCGCAACGTAGACATCAATAGCAACCAGTATCTAACGAACAGACTGTAAGAAACCGGCGAAGGTGATTCCGTAAAGGAAGGATATAAACATATCAAACCAGATACAATTTCTTTCCACTGCGAAAGAAAAACTTCGTGCACGCTGACTCTTGAACAAACACTGAGTAGTAGTCGGAGGGGAGATTCATCGCTAGAACCACAACCAAGGGGCACTCAAAACTGTGGTTGGAAGCGAATGTTATTAGAAAGGCGAGTAAAACAATCTTCTGCACTCCTTGTTTCCCGTGGCGGGATGTGTTATGTCCAGTTAGGTAGATTTTAGGCTCGTTAATTTTCGAAACAGACTGTACATGACTCTCTACTGTTTTCCCGCAAGATGAAGAACAGCCGCAAATCCAGTTCGGCAAATCCTTCTCCCTTTGATGTAGTATGGTGTCGTGATCCTTCTATTGGCATCACTTGACTCCCGTCAGCGCTTTTGGAGAGAAACGCTCTCCGTAATCTTGAAACAATCATTTGTGGCCAAGGAGGTGCGGCTAGAGCAAACAGCATACTTCTCTTGTATCTCACACGCTGTACCTCGTTTTGTCGGTAAAACTGTCTTGATATATCCATCATTATAGGAGAGTGAATTGAGATCTTACAAACACAGCCTTTCATCAACGCGCAGTAGTGCATCATAGCAGGGGAGGAGTCAAGTCTGTTTTTAGCAAGAGGGGGAGTCTCGGCAACAGCATCTGTGGGTTGCAGTAACGGTAAGGTTTCAAGATCTGTTAGATCCAGAAATAATTCATCGGTGGGAGTAGGAATGTTTTCTTCATCGGAAGGTACTTTGTTAAGGATGACTGAGCAGCAGCGGGGCGTTGTGAGGGTGGAGGATATCTGAAAGAACAAGCTGTTCAACATCCATCTCTTAGAATAAGCGGGGAAGCTGGTTTGGCGTTTGACAAGAACATTCGCAGACAAATTTTGTTTTGGCGATTTGACAGGCTTCCCTTCTCCCCTACTAAAAATGATGTCTTCTTGTGCTCAGTCGCCGTGTTCGTGTGCACTCGCCCAGCCATTGGCTCAATGCACGTATCCAGGCATGGGTGCAGTGTGTACTGGGCCAGCTGGATGTTCACTCCAACCAATCAGTACATCCCATTGCGTATCCTGGCCGGGTCGGTACGGCTCCAGTACAGTACCAGGAGACGGCTAGCCAGTCTCTCGCAAAGCACCCAAATATCATAATTTTCGTTTTAAATTTCTGCTTACCGCATTATATGGTGCGCATAGCACCCTCGCACCGTAATTTTCTTTTACTTTTTCAAAGTTTGGATTCCGTATGGCATCATTCGGTACAGTACTTGGCGCCGACCGAATATCGTAAGATATGACCCCAACCCCATAGCAATGTCGTTATAGGGTAGAGTGTACTGTACAGACAGAAGAAGGGATTACGGCTAGATTAGGAATACTTCTTACAATATGGGATTAGGGCAACAGAAGCCACTGTAAGGAATAAGGGTACATTTCGGGGGTATTACAGTAATTCCCGAAGCTCCTGAAGAGATGAACATCACCCCAACTCTTAAAATCTATAAATTATGGGGATGGGGTTGAAGACGCAGTACTGCTCCCAAGGGGCTGGAGTGTGATCTTTAGCTATCCCAGCGCTGACTGGGAGGAAGGGGGCGCAAGGCGTCGTCAAACGCAATTGGCATCGATGGGATTATGCGGGGTTAGGCTAGCAAGAACAGAGAGTAGACCACAGAGTATCAATACAAGTATTCGCGCCTGGGTGCAGTGTGGTGTGGGCCAGCTGGAGTTTCTCTCCAACCAATCAGTACGTCCCATGGCGTATCCTGGGGGGCCACAACTCCCGTAAATTTCCAGAGGACGACCGACGGGGGTCTCGCACAGCACCAGATTTCATAATATTCGTTCTAATTTTTAAGTTTTAGAGTACTGTTAGGATTTATGTCAACCGCCATTGGCATCGAAGTTAGTAGGGGCAGTACATCATGTCTACGGCAGACTGCAAGGAAGGAGAGGGATAAGATGGAAGGGTTACAGAGAAGCACGGGTTGCAACGTAGCAGGATATCAAATAAGAAATGAGGATAGATGGTTGAAATGGTTTAATTGCAGAAAAGAAGATAAGTAGGCAACGAGGACATGAGTTAAGGTAGCTGTAAAAGAATTGCAAGATACTAGAAATGGGGAGCAAATATTCGCTATAACTTTTAATTAGCAGTGTTTAGGATTTAGGTCAGGTTGATAGATGCTTTATGAGGAACAATACTTATGTTCGATACTCAAGAAAGGGAAATGGAAGGATTAGGAACAGTTGGGGAAGAAGGAGGGTACGAGGGGTCAAGCGGAGCTCCCCCTGCCCGTTTTTACCGTCCTCACCTCGGTTTGCAGGGCACCAACGGAGAGATAGTGTACATATGTGTGTTGCATGTGCACTATCTATTACACAGGACGCGATACGAAATTCCCAGTTCAATGCATTAACGTTATCTATACAGGGGAATTACAGATCCTTCCTGTAGTGATTTATTGCAATTGTACATTATTCTATCTAAACTAAAATATGCTCCACTACACAAGACTTCCCATAGCATTTACAATTTCCAATGAGAAATATTGGGGCATGGTCGGATTTGATGTCACTGGTGCTGGGCATGAACGTGGTAAGTGGCGATCGTAGTGGAGGCGGCCGGTGGGGAAATTTCGGGTGTAGATATGGTAGGCGAGATCGTTTAGGGCTTGCTAACTGTTGTTTACAGCTAGGAGTAGTACAGTCTTAAGTAGCGAGGCGGCCAGGCATATAAAATCGGGGGGAGGCAATAGCGGGAGGCTGTGAATGTTTTAGTTCGTGAGGTTTTGTCACAGTAAAGTGCTGTACTGAGGGCGTGAGGAGAGTTGGGGAGGGGCAGAGAAAAGAGGGTCGAGGAAGGGAGACGCGATGAAAAGGCACTTTGATGCCGCGGGACAATAAATCTGTGAGTCGGAGAGGTGATGCATTGAAGCCATGAATCGGGGGAAGTTGGAGGGAGGCGATGGAAAGGTTCCGTATTGATATGTCGCAATGAGGCGGAATGATGAGGCTGCGAGGACGTAACATGCCGTGATGAAGCGGAAATTCTTCAAGACGGGGATTGGGGGAGGGGGTTCAGACTAGGCATGCAGCAAGGGTGAGAAGGGGTGTTTTGGAGGAAGCGTGTAGCCAGAGGTCGAGAGTTACCGTCTCGGACTCGATGAAGACCTTTTTTGATGATTTCTTAGAGTTATTAATTTAGTATGGGTGGGTATTTTACCGGATCTGTAGACATCTCTAACATGTTACGGGACTATAGATATCTACGGGGACATGAAAAATTAAATGTAGTTGAAATTTATTGTGCGCGCAACGCGGGCTACAGAGCCACTTGCATTTACTTAATCCTAGCTGTGGTGATCTAAGTTTTTATAACTACAATTAAAGGATCTCTTCGACCACGCCATACACCGCATATTCACAGTACGGAGATGTCACTATCAGATGTGAGACAGCTGTCGCGAGCGGTATTTCTTGGTGTGGAAGGGCTGAGATATCTGGCAGTCCGTGATTGGGTGCCCTGTACCCAGCACCTACACCTGGATACTGGTGTTTTACTGGTTCGTGCTCCAGGATGGTGCACACCTGCACTGGTTCCATAGGACGCCAACGGGTGCAGATGGTATCAGCGGTGTCTCACGTGTAGGGACTTGGCGACGGGTCCACCAATCGGATGGTGGCGGAATGCAACCACTCGAGGTTGGAATTTGGGGAGCGGTAATTGGAAATAGTCAGCTAATGAGGCTTTTCCGGGAAGACTCAATTTACCATACGTACTAAAATGCCCACGGCAGTTTTCAAGATACTACAAAAAACGTCGCCGATTTGTTCGAAAGACTCTTAATCACTCTCCTTCCTCGTGCCCACTTATGCATGACAGTTGTACCCATCGAACCTTTTAGATCGGTACGATATGACACGCCCACAACATCGTCCGGCACGCCCCTGATGTGATGCTTACGGTCCCTATTTTTAAACACCATGGAGGCGCCCTCTATCCTCGAATCCGTTCTACCTGATTGTCTCACCACCATGTTCATATCTTCACGCCAGAGATCACATCAGCCCATTTGACCTCTTCAGCCACGCTAAAACCCAAATCACCAGATATCAACATTGATAACTAATTGCATCTCGTCAGTATTTTAGATATTGTCCTCATGTAAAGCGCCGGACCTAAATTGTCTACAAAAAGCACCCAGATGGTAAACGACGCATTTCAAATTTTGGGCTTCCTTCTTAGGGCTGAGCTGGAGCTTCCCTGTAAGCTCACGGCTCACAGTACAAAACCGTTAACAAAAACGATTGAATTCATTGTAGCGTTATCTTTGCATATATCAGCTGCTCTGTGCCAAGGTCAAACATTCCGGCATGGTTCGACTCGTGCTCGCTCTGTGCAATGAGAAAAAGTGCGAGAACGAGATATTTATTTGCATTAAAATTCACTACTAATCTGCGTAGTCAGTCAAATTCGGTGTGTAGTTCAAATATGTAGTGCGTCAAGCCAATCTGCCCGGTTGCGACCACTGCCGGAGAGAACTTTGACATCAATGCGCTTTCTGTCGGCCTATTTTGTACGTGTAAACATTTCTGCTGTTCCACGAAAGTTTACGACACCTCCCCGGAGAGATTGTTTCTCTATCTCTCCATAAACATATAGCCTTCATAATTGCAGCCTGGTGAGAAACCTTAAAAAGCGTGGGAAATCGGTCTACCATCTTTGAAGGCAGATGCTTTGCCCCACTCTTATTGTGCTCTTCCATCATTTACCGGAAAACACGACAAGAGAAAGAACCCAATGCGTATGATGGCGGTATTTATTCGTGATTGTAGACTGTGGTGAAGATTTTAAGGCAACAGATGGCCCGTCGCGCGCATCAGAGGTGTAGTTGTGCGCTGAGCTGACGCCGTCAGGCGGCGTGCAACTCTCTGTAGCGCAGAGAAGTGCGGTAACAATTGGGGAGGCGTGGATTTTCATGTTGGTGAATGATGAGGACGACACTGACGCTCGACGACAACCGCGCGAGCCTAGGATGAGGGCAGGAGGGCCGAGCAACGGCGCGGGATCGGAGGGTAAGGAACGAGTGCTGGATGACTGCGGGAGGATTGGATCAAGAGTTTGGGAATGTAAGCCCGAGAACTGTTCACATTAATTGGTTTTGTCCCAAGGCCGCCCGCACATGTATTAACGTGATTAACATTACTTTCGAAGTCACCTTATTGAATAAGTAACATTTTCAACTGGCTTTGAGGGAAGATATCGTTATCTTCCCTGAATGGAGGGAAGATATGAAAAGGAGGTTTTTAATTTTTTCAAGTAAATTTAATTCATAAACTAAAATTAAGGATTTTCAGCTTTAGGGATGGTATTGACAGTGACATTGACAGTACCTCCGGACGCAGAACTGATATGAACACCTGGGTTCTGCCCCGTGGAAGTGTGGTTAGACGGTATGAAAGGAGCAGTAGGGTGTGTAGTATCAAAACGAACACGTTTTTCACCAGGACCGTACTTGTTTGGACGCCACAAATCCCTTTGCTGCAGAATCCCTTCCCCACCTCTCAGATTCTGATAAATTTTGATGGACTTGGGGTCGCAATGCGGGCACCCGGTACGTAGAGCCACCGAAGATTCCGAATGACCCAGTTCGAAAAGCAAGGTAGACAAATTGCAACGAAGACCAGGCGTAGAAACCCAGTTTTCGGTTCCAGAACCTGCAATATTCTCTGTCACACAAGCGGTTTTAACAGACGCCGTGAATGTGTTCTTCCCAACTTGTTGCCGTTTAAAAACATCCCTCTGGTGAGTCGTATTGTGCTTGGTCTCCAAGAAGAATCTGTCGGTACCTGCCTCTGCAAATCCTCGAAGTCTCATATATTCATCGATGTCCTTGAAAAAAAGTATAGAACCATCAGCATAACCCTCATCATAAACGGGGAACTCTTTAAGCTTTCCTCCTATAGCTGACCACCCTCTACGAGATATCTTTGAAGCACCACAACCACTCCCCACAGCCCGAGAAATTACCCGTGCTAATTTTTTCCTGAATTGCGACACGAATTTCCGAAATTGCGAAACAGTGAAGGTTGCCAGTACAGAGAGGCGCATTTCTGTCAAAACCCCTAGGGTAAAAATAAGCCATGTCTGATATCCTTTGGGGTAGACTTGTCCAAGCTGGGTGAACCGTACAATTTCACCAACTCCTCACGGGACAACACATTGTGGCTAAGAACATGCCTGCCCACACGTTGTTTCTCAAGGGCCTTATTGTCAACCACCGAAAAAAGACCTTTTGGGCAATTAGAAATAGGGCCTGATGTCAGCTTGAGCTCATAACCCCAATCCATTCCGAAGCCTCGCTGGATTCCAAGGATATACTTCTTCAGTTTAGAGGTTGAAATATCTTCCCCTGTACGCTTGTTTTTGTACGTTACAACAAATTCAATTAAAACATAGCGTACGTGGATCAATTTTGAGTTGTGTACCAATCAGTGTATCCATGTGGCAGGAATCCGGAACACCCATTGGAAAACATGAAATAACTTTTTTGCAGTAGAATAGACTCAAGATCATCATGTTAAATCATACTCGTGTACTGCGGTGTGAAACGGGTCACGCAGAAGCAATCAAGATCCTTTAGTGCGGAAAGGCTTGCACGACAAGTGTTGATTGGCACATGTTTACAAAGAAGAGCTTGAGCCTCTTTCGAAGGATGGTCAAGCATTGGTACGGCATTGGTAATTGCAAAAACATCCAGAACCAGCAGGGCATCGGTTTCTACGTTGAGCAAAAGGGGCTGGCAGAGCATCTGGGACTGGAATAGTATCGGTACCCTGCAGAGCATTGGGAACTGGATGAGCAACGGGAGCAGGGTTCGCTGGTGTCCATACAGGGCAAGGGAGTGTATAATCGATTTCCTCGTCAGCTTCTCCGAAGTCAAGCAACAGAGGAGACTGAGATCCATCTCCGGGATATTTTTGCGGTTGAAGATGGTGTGGAGGAGACGAGGGCCGGGTAGAATCGGGTCAGTCATTCATAGTGCGGATTTCTCTGTTAGTGGTTGTCGCGCGGGGCCTTCTGATCCTTGGAGCAAGGGGTCTGTTCGATCATGCGGGGATGGTGGGGGAGAGTGAAATGACGATAATCGTTGAGTGAGCTGGGGAGGCGTGTCACTCACAAACGACCTATTAGGAGAGACCGACATCCTTCTGATGATAGGGTCAAACTGCGATGATCAGGTGGCAATGCTGGGGATCTAATATTAGATGCATGGCCAGTCTCTTTCTAGGATGCCGCTATAGTTACTAGAGCGATCAGTAATTGAATGAGTGCAAAGCAATTCAAACTGTCAGCCGTGTCGAATTACTGTAATGAGGAGCCAATGTGTCGATTCTCATACCTATTTTAAAAAGCAAAACACAGTCAGAGCAAATCTACCTCAGCTACATTTTCTGGATGTATTCTATTCTATTTTAGATTTTCAAAATATGTAACCGTTCCAGTGGCCGAAATATGTATGATAATGAGTTTTATTAGTTGCGTCCATTGCCGTATTTCTTCACCGCAAATTATACAGCCCAAATCGGCTGTATTTCTATTTTCCCTACCGCATGCGGGCAGAACACTGTTAATGCAGAACACTGTTAATGTATTTTGCGAGTCTGACTTCTTTGCCCACAGAAGCATGGACGCGAGTGCGTTTAGCGCAGATGCGAACGACCGATATGAGGCGACCCATGCGATTCTCAGGGAGCTTCCAAGTGATGAGGACGAAGAAGATATGCTTTTCTTTGACCTCATGTTTGACAGTGATGAAGAATATGACGACATCATGCGGTGCATGATGCAATCCCGTGCGCCGGATAAGAAGCGGGATTTGGATCCAACTTATGGACGGCATCCGCTATTGCTTTCCAGAACACCTTGCCCTCTCGGTCGATTCCAAGGATTGGGTCCTCTGAGACTTGCAAATACGCCTTGCAGAAATCAGACCGCTCTTGGTGCGTCCAGCCCATACTGCGACCCATTGCGCAAAAGTTGAGAGCCTGAACGCGTGGCTGCTTGCGGGATCGGCACTGGCC
>JAUBNZ010001482.1:0-11381 GCA_032355485.1 Bonnemaisonia californica | reverse complement strand
ACGAGAGGACACGCTGTCCTAACACGCCGGCGGCCGCTTTCCCATATATGCACATATCTAGAGCGGCCTGTTTGGGGTAATCCACACGTGTATTGCCCAGCCCAATTCTGAAATATTGCAACGTGGACGTTTTTTTCTGACTTGTTCTGCATGGTTCATCAGAACTTCTCCTTCAGTTTGAATCTCCCACCTATGTTACGCCAAGTGTCAATGTCTACTGTCTACACTGCATTGCAATGCAGTACAATTTCCGTACCCCGTTAAATGTAATGAAAAAGGCGATTGTCCAATAGCTGTTCCCCGTTTGCTTCAAAATCGCATTCAACTCTTTTCAGCGCCTACTGTGAATCCTCTTATATGAGCAGTAGAGTACTGTACATGGCTTGAATCCAGCTCGCGAGTTCGAGTCTTATCCTAGACTTGGACACCAAATGATTTTTTGGGGTTTTACTAGGGACGAGACAAAACGAACCTACGGATAAGGGTCAAACTGTGGGGCAGAGGTTGCCCAAAATGGATTACCTTTGCCGATCAGGAGGCCATTTCTATCTCTTCTACTTACTGAGCTATTTGCTCAGCTTAAAAGCTACATGATTTCTATGATACTTGACGTTCGCGAGGGGTAGACTGATACCAACTGCCCCTCGGCGTTATCTGGAAGAAGCCGTCTAATGCGTCTATGACGCGACCCAGCTCCGTAATTGTCGCGTTGGGGTTCGCTAATGATTTGAGGTCGAATGTTGCTTTTCGGACTAAGTCTCGCTGGCTTGGATCCCGTGGGGGTATGGGGAAGGTACCGAGATGGTTCCTTATCGCCATGGCTCTTTGCACCAGATTCCTGAGGGGCAGTCGCAGTGCTAGCGGCAGCTGTCCAGTGCACATAATAGGGGGTCCTCGATACGAGTGCTGGGACGGTCTGCTGTTACTGTTTGTCGCGTGGGTTACTTTTGGACTTCCTAGTGGCCTGGCTGGCGCAGCTTGGACACTGCTGTCGTCAACGCTGCGCAAGCATGACAGTGTGCGCTATGCGTGAGACTTTTGTGCTTGCATGGCGATAGAGACAGCGGTGGAGTTATCGTACGAAATTAATGCTCTCCTGAGCCCCGCAACAAATTTGCGGACGTAAGGTTCCTCCTGTCTGATGGTGCAGGTAGCGCAAATAGAGCGCGTAATCGTCTGATCTGATGTGGCGGCAACTTGCCTTTCCGCATCATAATTGTGTTGAACATGTACATCCGGTAGCTCTCGAGATTGTCTATTTCCTGATTGACTTCTTCCGAGGGGTTCATTATAGACCATCCATATCCATAGATAAGCCTACTGAAGGTATTGTATATCGATGGATATTCATGAGGCACTCGTCTCTGTAAAAGGGGTATTTGTACTGATTGGTTCCAACAGGGGCGACGCCCTGGTCCTGGCCGCTCATTTTGCTCTGACAGAGGGTGGCTACTGCAAGAAGCGTCTCAGTACCCTCTGTATTTTGAGGAGGCCACCCCGCACCACGTATTGCGCTGCTCCAACATTTTTTTTTAATTCGTAATTTATTAAACCTTTTCCCCTGACAGTGGGGTGGACCTCTCTGTAAGCTCAGCTGTGGTATGTTACTGTGCGTATGTATGTGCTCCAACATGCTGCCAGATGCAAATTCAACTGAAAAATGAAGATATAGACGTCACAGTACAAAACAAGTCCAGGGAAGGGGTTCAAGACAATACCTAACCCATTTTACAATGCTAGTCCAATAAATGCCGAAACTACAGTATACTGATGCAGGGCCATGATCAGCTGATCTAAGCCATACAGAATCTGGAGAACAACGCCTCCACTCGCGGTCGCCAGATCTCCATGATCTAACTTCTCACAATTCTTCTTCAATGATCGCGATCACCAGAGGGCAGGAGATGTGAACGGTGCAGAGCAGAGCCCATCACAAGGGCCTTGAGAGCTTCCTGGAACTTAGATCTCCGTGCAAATGAACGAGCCACGGCCGCAGAAGCGAACAGTGCACAACCTGAAGAACCTAAAGCAGTCTTCACGTGCCAGACGGCGGTTTTCCCTAGGGAAGGATGCGGCATGGCAGATGTTCGGGCATCTGAACGGAGTGGGAGTGGGAGTAGGAGTAGGAGTAGGAGTAGGAGTAAAAGGAGTTGGGGGAGGCGGTGTCGGTGGGATTGCGATACAGCGAAGGCCTCGGCGACGTCTGCGGGAGCCACCCCTCCTGCACCTAAGCAGCTCACATGCCGACGGGAAGTTGACACAGAATCTCCTGGGAATGCGCCTGCTCCTGCCAGTAAAGCACCTCCTGGGACCGCAAGGACTCCTGCCCCTCTGATGTTCGACTGCGTCGATGTCTTCAGCGTGGGAGACAGCAAGAAGACATAGAATAGCAATGATGAAAGTAGAGAGCTTCATTGCAAGCGTTTGGGTCCTGAGTTCAGTTGCGATGAATTAGGTTGGATGTGAGAAATGTTCTGTGCTGCAAGGTTGGTTAGGTTGCGGTTGAAGAACGATTTTGAAGCGGAACTGAGTTGGGGGTTAAATAGGAAGAGATGAGGGATTTCGGTAAAAAGGAATATGCGGTTTTTGTAGTCTGCAGATATGTGATATGTGGATATATGGCGAGGTTTTGGACAATACCGGATTCAACGAGTTCATCTGGTACGCTTTGGAAGCCTATTGAGTTGCATGTTTTTCCAGCAATGTTGAATCTTTCGGCTATGCCCGTTTTGGACTCGAGCATAATCCAACGAATTATTTAGAACTACCGAAGGGTAGGGGTACCTGTACCTTGTGTCTATACCTACCCCTGTACCTCTGTACCCATTGGCACTCTGGAAGCAATCAGATTGAGTGGATGACATGCAAGAACAACATGTAAACTACCGAAGGGTACATGACTAGCAAGCGGAATGGGTGAGAAAAACAACAGTAAGGGCGAGACTTTTTGTTCAGCTGCAGCGCTAACAATTTGCTTCGATTTCTTCAGTACTGTGTCATAGTTCTGAGTGTGACAGACGTGACTCTGTTGGAAAACCAAATACACTAAAGTACGAACTAAATTAATTCAAACAGAATTTTCACATATGATACATCTTAACACTAGAACAACAATCAAAACAGTATATCGTACGAAATGCACCCTTCAAAGGCACATATGATTTCAAGGCTTAAGAACTAAGTGGGTGTTTGTCGGATATAACAATGCGAATGCGAATGTGAATGATGAATATGTACATGTTCATCGACAACCACAAGCGTGATCAAGTTACCGAAAGTTACCGATTTGACACACAAGCAATCCTATCCAAGATACTGTGGCAAAGTTTGCATGAGAGATACGCTTCGAAGGAGCCAAGAATACGAAGGGTACGGGAGTACCATTGGGCAAAGCTATGGAACTTTGTGCCCGTGTGTTGCCTCCTGGTATTGGAATATTCGGGAGACCGAGAAACCCTTGCGAATCCAATTTCTTGGAGCTCTATCTTTTTGTTGTTTTCTTTTCTAGGTGCTGTACCTCTCTGAGATACACCCAGTACATCCTTGAGGATGGAAGAGTCTGTGGCCTGTGGTACGTTTGTGCTCTAGGTAAGGGTGCGTCGCGGTTGTTCTGTTAGAACTGGATTTTAGAGATCTGGAAGGCGAATGGGCAAACGGAATGTCAGAGGTGCTTCCGATCATACTTTCCCAAGTGAACAATTGACAGACAGGTACTGTAAAGTCGAAACAGTTGCATTCGATGCATTTAGAGACAGTCATCTGCACTGAAATGTTGATGATAGAGACGCTTCGAGAACAGTTACCAATGGGTGGATCACTCGGTTACATTCCATTGCCCTCCGATTTGTTTCATTTTCTGTCGCGGAATACACACATAGATGGCCCTTATAAGACTTCTTTTGAATGCATCATAGCACAGGTCGAGGTGGAAATGAATTATGTAGTGTTTGCCTAATGCTGTTGGTGCATTCATTGATCCTAACAACTGATTGCCATGAAAGTACAGTTCATCACCATAGAGTGTACTCTGTGATTCCTGTCTGATGCACAGGGGTACTATTGTAAGTGTACGAACTTTGCAGAAAAGCAAGGAAAGGGTGCTGATTAGACTAGTTCTGATTAAAAGAAACGCAGGATACAGCAGTGCGGTGTTCCTCAGTAGGTTGAAATTGGAGTTGGTCTCAACACCCAAAGAGCAGGTACCCAATAGCTGCTCGCAATTTGAAGGCGCCTCCTATCATAAGACTCCTATCAAATGGCGAGCAGCATATTCTGTCATATTATGACACCCCAAGGTTGCAATGCTCCCTGCACTCGCTCACCACCGTACTCATACCGCAATGCACCACTAGCTGTAATAATGTATATTAGATTCTTTTCAAAAACAGCTCTTAGAAACCTGATTGGTTTCCGTGTACTGTAACGATATATTCGAACCCATTTCGTCCTACCTCTCGCCTCCCACTGGCCACTCCAAAGCTATCCGTTCCCACCAAAACTCAACAACTACAGAAAGTTTGTGTGTTTGTGTGGTTCTCTACAGCGCCTTGTCGTACAGGTTCCATTGCAGACGGATGGAAAAAGGGCACTCAACTGATAAGAGGGCAAATATGAAGTGCTTCTAAATGTTTTGTACCACTAAACTTTTGTTTTCGGACCGCACTATTGAAATACATTCGTAATTAAGGTTTCGACTATGGGTAACACTATAATAGAATTTCAAATCTAAGAGGACAGTATATGATTTTATTGGTAATCTATTCCCGATGCATCTCATTTGTGGTTATGATTATGGATAACGACATGGATAGTACAACCACTAACCGTTTGGAGATTAGGGAGAGTCGTGAGGTTGAACAGTCCAGAATTGGATGCTGGTACAAAGGCCGTACCCGAACGTTCAAAATGGGTATCCATGTCGCCTTCAACTGCACCTTTAGATTTCTTCCTGGGGGAAGAAATCTCGGCATTAGCCTGCGTATTGTCCATCACGTGTAGCGACATGCCATTAAAACTTTTAGGTGCATCGGAAGGAGCGGCAAAAATATCCTCTTGCTGTTTCTCCCCTCTCGTCCATCTAAGTTCTGGTAATTCTTGAGACTGCGAAAATCCCAGTGCCCAGTTATCATATCCACTGTCGTATCTGCGTGCCCAGATTCTAAAAGTAGGGTTCAAACCGTTCCTTTCGGACCTTACGTATTCATACCGCCTTTCAAACCTGTATCAGTAATTCCTTCCGCCTTGAAAGCCGTCTCTAATTTTCTTTGAAAGGAGTTGCGGCCTAAGATCTGGATCTTAAACAACTTCTGAAACTCAACAGCGCGAGGGTTGATAGCAAGAAAAAAGCGCTCGATGGGGAACGAGAGCTTATTACGAACCTTCATGTAATCTTCAATATCCGTAAATATATGGACGATTCCACCCAGAGCAGGACGATTCCAGATGAAAACTTCCGTTGGTTTATCACGTAAGGCGTTCCAACCACCTTTGCTGGTCTTCAATGCCCCAATACGACTTCCAACCACACTGCAAACCTTCTAAAAATCCTCTCGATGGGGTATTACACGGAAAAATGTGATAAACTCAGTTCCAAGAGTGTAGTTGGACTCATCGCTGTGACAAATGCGAAGTTAAAGAGCAGACGACATTGATAACCGACGGGTGTGGTCCTTGAGAGGTAAGGAGAATCATATAGTTTACAAAGTTCCTCCCTTGATGGAACGTTGTGGAACTCAACAAAAATCCCTTTCTACTGCTGTGCACTGAACCTGTTGTTCAAGACTTCCATTAACCCTTAATTATTACAATTAAAGACAGACGCTTCAATTATTTTGATATCGTAGCCCCATCGGGAAAGAAATGCCCTCTGAATACCGAGAATATATGATTTCATGGTTGAGGGCTTTACATTTTCGCCGGTCTCGTCACTCTGATAGTGAACCGCAAATTAGATGATAAAGTGGTGCAGGCGCTTCAGCTGTTCTTGAGAGCATGAGGAGTAGCCATATTCTAAAAACGCGCCATTCTATTCTGGAAATAAATTAGCCTGCACTCATGGAGGACCCGACGTTCCTCGTCGGCTTCGTATTTTCTTATAAGGTGTTCAAACCCCACCTGCCTGCTGTATTTCTTAAACAAATCTCTATGTGGTGCATACACAGACAGAGAGATACTGTGTATTACGAAAGCAACGAAACGCTGCAGGGAAACCATCGAAGATCGCTCAGTTCTCACCGGAACACCCACTCCCATGTTCGATTGTGCTTCAGAAGATGCTTCTAGGGGATTTTCCCTCACCACAAACGTGAAATTTTTCGATTGAAAAGCAAGTGGAGTATTACGAATATCACCTGTACCTTTCTATGATTTTCTCGGGCTTGATGGTGGTGTTTCAGGGTCAAAATACACGTTCCACATTGCTGCTTAGACAGGGAGGAAGCTCGTGATGATGTGGCAGGCACATCTCTAAGAAGGCAGGATTTATGCAGAGGGTGCTGTTAATTTGACTGTGACAGCGGCCGGCGGATATCATATATTCATAAAACATATTTGAAAATGTTCAAAGGTGGCCATTGGGTGTGATTTTCGGTTTTCGAAAAGTCTGCACTGGAACCAGTGCGACAAGCAGGTTATCTACTGTACGTCTCGGTACCCATATCGGGCCCGAGTGATGTCACTAAACTGAGGCGAAGCCGAGGTCACGATGAGAGCACCTCAACCCGGTAGATAACCCACACATATCTCTGGATTTAATGAACAGTTTCGAACCCCAGTATACTCATCTATACTATATATTCACTATACTATATACACTCAAATGTTGGCAGACACGCCCGCCTTCATCATGTCAAGTGAAGGATGGAATTCCAGTTGTAAGATGGAATTGATCGGAACTCATAGCACACCCTTTTTCAGACCGGAATCAGCAAAAGTGGTAATTCGAAAAGTATGACAATCACATTGGCCCTTTAATTTAATTAAATTTGAATCACACAAGTGGGAGATAGATTGTGATTTCCATCTCCTAAATTGATCCAAGGCGTCTAACTGCTTCGGCCAGGCGCTTTCTAAAGAGCCTTCCTTCCTGGAGACTTGAAGACAAGTGCTCCTTTAGGAAAAATGCGCCGAGGAGAAAGGGCAGCCAGGTGTAATATATCTTCCCCCGTCTCCCTGTAATCCAATACTGGGCTACTTCTTCTCGCAAGGGCCCGAGATGGTACTGGCCTGCGCCTTTCTCGCAACTCTAACGCAGAAATTACCGCATCTGAATGAAGGTTCTATCTGCTGACAAAGCATCAACCCGCTTGTCCTCGATATGAACACACAAATATTTCAAGTTGTGTCGTGCCATGAACGAATCAATCCAGCTTTCAGAGGGACGGATCGCGACCAACTTAATTTCGTCTCGACGGTCATAACGCATGAGCTCTACGGACTCTTGAACTAGATCCTTCACAACGCAGCGAGACAATGGTGTGTTTTCTCAACGAAGCTCCGGATAGTTGCAGAAATTACTTCTTCCTCATTTTTATGAAGTTTGCACGGACGGCCGGGGGGATTGGCGATAAATGTGGATGTCTGCAATTGAATGGGCCTCTGATTAGGAGATTTTTCTCACCAACTATCATAAGTTCTGCGGATGGTTCCGTAATGTACCATAAAGCTGAATTGGAGCATTACCCATGGTGTTCCAAACTCGAATCTCTCGAAAATCACATCTTCGAGGTGACTGCACTCATCGCTCAAAGCCAGAAAATGTGGGATTTTCGGTGGATGTAACGTGGTTAGTCGATTTCCTAGAAAACGTATTAGAAATTACAGTTTATATGTGGCTTTCTTGGTGCGAGAATGCTTTATTGTGTTAATTGGCCTGTTTAAATCGCGGTATGTTGTTGCTGTTTCGGTTCGTGGAGAGATTTTGCGCGTGAAGTCCTATGTGGAATGTAAAGCATATAAGAAATTGGGAATGTCTTGAGGTTTTTTGAACTTCCAATACTGTCACATTATAAGGGGAAGGGATACCTCATACATCCCTCCAGAAATATACTCCGCAGAACCCGCAATACAGGACACAAAAGTTTTGCATATTGAGCCCATTGCTTCCGGCAGCGCCTCGCGCAAGGCCTCCTACTGACTTCGCTCCACCTCGTCCGACTGGCCAATTTATTCTACCTCTCTACCTGCTTTTGGATTTGCTCTTCCCCAACCTACTACTTAACGCGAAAAAACACCTGGCATTTCGAGCCCATTGCGCCCATCAAATCCTCGGTCGAGGATCCCCCTGCTGACGTCCCTCCACCTCGTCTAGTCACCTTACAGCCTCTCCCTCTATATCATATCAATCCGTTTCCATTACGGCCTCAATCAATGAAGGCCACAACTTAAAATATTCATCGTGTATGTCGGTTTTGCTCAATGTACACGAAAGTAGTAGAAGGGGATTTTCATCTTCGCTGCCACGTCCCCGCGGGCACTCCAGCACATGGGCTTTCCCATAGTTGTTCAAGAATCCGGACACGACAAGTCGCTGCAAACCATAATTTCCTTCCTTTCTTGAGCTCCTACCAGACTCGTACTGTACTTGCATGAAACCATTTGCCACTTGTGTTGCATGTCACTGCACTGTGCTCTCATCGAGCCCGACAACTGCAGCAAAAGCTGTGCGACAAATAATGACACCCCACATGGAATATACCACAGTTGAGCGTCGTTCGAATTCGTTATCGCTACTTCGCTTTCGTTTCATTCGGCGACGAGAAGCTGCGCTGGAAGCACCCATTTCATTCAGATGCCCTCTTGGTACTGCCGTCGACAAAAGCATATGTCGAATGGCGCTGACGCATTCAGTAACGCTTAATGCAGAGAACGTCTCTGTCGTGGGAAGCCATTTATAGAAATGGAACTCGTCATGTTCGCAGAATCGACCTTGGGTTGGTATAGTCGATTTCAATAAGAAATTATTGTCGACCCCATTCTGTTCCGGCGCTTTGAGTGGATGTGAAGGTACCTCGACTTCATCATCGAAGGGGGTACTGTCGGTGACTGGGTGCACCTGGGAAGGGTAATGACGGAAGTAATGTCTGAGCAATTCTTCAGCGTTGACGATAATGTGGGAAGAATCCATAAGGCTGTGAAAGTGAAAGACCACCATTGATGTGCATCTTGCAAAGAAAGGGCGGAACAGATTTATCAATATCTCCGCTTTTACTGGGGTTTGCAATTTTATGCTGAAGCCAAGTGGAAAAATAAAAATAAAGAGATTTTTTGTTTACGTATCTCTATTTAAAAAACAAATCAGATAGACACGTTGGGCATGGTCGAAACTGTAAGGGTGTGGTCATATCTCAATTTTGGAGAAAAGGACCATAAAGTATTCTTGTAGTTGAACACAACCCATATGTAGTATGGAATCAGCACTTGCAATGCTGAATCAGAGAGTCAGCTTGTTTCCTTTCCGAAATCTGAAGCGTATCTTTTGGGAAACGTTTTGGGTTTTTTATTCGGATTACTTCTTCAGCTTTCACACGGTTATATACCCCCCGGGACAACTTTATTTGCTATTGGGCCCTAAACGTTTTAGTAAAATACTAGAACCGGGTGAGGGGCCTACAACTGTGATCACTTCCCAGGCGAATGGGTATGTAGATGTGTAGAAGGGCGTGGGCGGATGAGGCTGGGACTTTTCTAGCGTTTCAATGGACAACCCACATGCAATCAAATTTGTATTGAAGGACATATATGACGATATGGATTCAAAACTTAAGTTTCTGGGCTGGAGTATGAGCAAAACGTTATATTCCCAGCCCGGACGAATACATAATTCGTGTTCAGTCGCAGTAGAACGGAGTCTGATGAGCTGGTGTGGGAGCGAGGAGCAGGAAGGACCGTAGCGTGCGGCCAGGGGGATTGCCCACTCATTTTTGCTCCTGTTCTGATGGGGTAGGGCGGATAAAGACGTTCCGGCCACCATTCATTTTCCTTGCGGCAACCTGATAATTGAATGGGTTTCAAGACACAGATCACCCGACCAAGACGTCAAACGGCTACCACCGTTACCATCTATACTTCATCCCCGTCGACCACTATCTCACGGAAAATGTGGCGATGATCAGGAGCAATATCCCTAGATAGTTCATGGAAACCCCACAGATCTTTAGTTTGGACGAAGAAGACAAATCCCTAGAAGATGAGGAAGAGGATGCAGAGGTTAAGACCGAACCCGGCTCGGATGGAGGGGAGGAAGCGGATTCCGACGACTCTTAGAAACTGCTCACATACTTTGTACCTGCTATACTTGGCTTTCATGCTACTTTCTTCTAGAAATATTCGGTCTTCTTCAACCTAGACACTAGCCTACCAGCCTTTTACTCTCTTAATGAACTCCGAATACAATTTATAAATTCAGAGGATCAACAGAACGCCCCTCTCTTACGCACACAAAAACACAATACATGGACAGTCTGGCACAATTGTGTTAACAGAATGGGTCTGCAAGCAAACTGGATCCCGATTTGAATACAATACCATGTACGGAGTGGAAGGTACCTAGGGTGAGGGGGTTGCCACGTAACTGGAAACAACGTTGTGCGAAGGTACCCTCGCCAAAGTATGGAAACGCTTTTGCGCATAAACCATCTATTTGATGTTGTGCATATTTTGACCGTTCTATCAACGGTACTCAGAGTATCTCTCAATACATTGCATCTCAATCTTACTCCAGTAAACTTGCTATAACTACATGAGCAGTTTATCTCCATACTCTTTGACTACCTCTACACTCTGCCGCCCGCAACCCGCCGTCTGCTATTCGACGTAGTGGAACCACCATCCCTGCACGCTCTTGCCTTTGGTGTCATCATTGCGCTGAACTACGAGATAAAAACCGATGATTTCCCAATAGTTTACGAATGATCGCCAGTTGAAATCCGCAAGTTTCAGTTCATCAGTGACGGAAGGGGCTCGACTCCATCCGGAAACATTCAGTTCGAAGCAAAACAGGGTTTTCCTTCGAGTTCTACCCAAGTAGTTTTTGAAAACAATGAACTGCTCCGCCTCAAAAATAACAATAGATACAAAAGGTGCCTACAAGTTCCGAAATCCGATACTGCATCGTCGACTTCGTCTTCAACCCCCGTCCAACTAGATCATGACGACGAAAACTATGATCCAACACCTCGCCCAGAGAAATTTTTCCAGCGATCTGCGCCTCCACACACACCTTTGGCTACCTCTGCCCAGAATGCAACACAAGACCTACGTAATTTCTCTCGGCTGGAAAGGAAAAAAGGAAATTGGCAAATCTCCAACTCGATGTCTCGGAGCATGCCCGCGCAATTGCCATACTGCAGACCGATACAAGATCATCCGCAAATTATCCCCCC
>JAUBNZ010001480.1:0-11391 GCA_032355485.1 Bonnemaisonia californica | reverse complement strand
TTTTATAGAATCTTACTTCACTTTACCGTAGTCCTATATTTCGAGCCGTTCGTATACTTATTGGCGGCACTGTACAATATGTAGACGTGATGTACCGTATCTAGGCTATAAACAAGGATTCTACTTCCGTATGTTCAATCTGTGCTCTTAGCGTTAAATTGGAGGTTGCATAAGGCGCGTATTACGGCCGATTATAATACCAAACATCTCCATTCTGCTATAGTTTGCGTACAGTATGAAAATGTATTTGAGTCATCGTTTGTCAAAGCGAATATCATCGTGTTAATAATCACAGATTCTAGCAATAGGCCACGCTGCAGAGAAAGAGCGCCACTTTCACAGCCTTCTATTATACGGGCCATACCGCGGAGAAAGAGCGCCGCTTTCACAGCCTTCTATTATACGGGCCATACCGCGGAGAAAGAGCGCCACTTTTAGAACATATTATAATACTTGCAAGAATGAATATGTTGAATAAATCTCTACATTGGGTATGATATAATATAAGTACATATTCGAAGCCGAGGACGCCGAGGACGCCGATGCCAAGGCGAAGCCGAGGACGACGAGGACGCCGATGCCAAGGCGAAGCCGAGGACGACGAGGACGCCGATGCCAAGGCGAAGCCGAGGACGAATATCAGAGCCAAGAGCATTTATCTGCTCGAGTTCTGAGGTAGACAACGCGTTAATCGCTACGGTAAAGGATACAGATAACTGCCCTTGGCTCTGATATTCGTCCGAGGCGATGCCAAGGCGAAGCCGAGGACGAATATCAGAGCCAAGAGCATTTATCTACACTTGTATCTGGTAGACAACCCCTACGTATTCGCGACCTCGACTGGCTACCCCCATCACCCGGTATCCTGTTTGTCCTCTCTACGGTGTCTACTCCGTACATGTCAGAACCGAGTATGCACCAGGACATTCCAGCACGGATGGGGGAACGGACTCATCTGCTCAACGAGAAATAAAGTTGAATAACCGTGTTTATAAATCTGTCGTCTGTAGGTTATCTTCTCATGTCTGAACCGCGTGAAGGTTTTATGGTCCGGGACAATTTTAGCAGGATGGATGGGCGCTCCTGCTCAATGAAACAAGACGTACTTTTTCAGAGCAGAACTGTAAACACTTCTGTTAAACGTTTCAACACAGGAGGCAGAAAGTTTTAAATTTTCTAAAGTGGAACCACCTCTGGTGATTGATGGATTCTGGTGGATGCCACGTATATATTATTTAATATATATATGGTGCATCCCAGTTCATCCTCCAGTTCGGGCCAGTTCCCCAGCTCCTCTACCAATGAAGACTGATCAGCCCCTTCTCTGTACGGGAAACATGTTCTTGTAGTACATCATGTACGCAGGAAAAAAAAGAAAAAAAGCTCTAGCCTTCATTGCAGTTCTGATTCAGTGCTCATTCAGCACTGCCCCAGAAGGCTAGAGCTTTGCTCCCTTTACTCCACATTTCTACTCATGTGTCATATGCCCTTCAATGGGTTCATGAGAAGAAATGGGGAGCGAAGCAAATGGAGCAACCCCAACATACAGTTCATACAGTGTATGTTTCCGTTGCTCCGGTTTTATTATGTAACTACACTCTTCGAAGTCTGAAAGCAAAAACTGTTTCCCATTATCTTTTTTTTTGCCTTGACCGGTCTACCCATTGCAGCTCTGAGTATCGCAGTTTTCACAGCGGTTCCACCTCATCGACAGATGGGAATTGAAGATTTTCCTCACAGCAACGGAGAAGACGGCCGTTCGTCATCCAAACTAAAGGGCAATCAACAACTCCAATACTCTCTAGTGCCTACGGAGGCACACACCCTTCTGACATCTATCCCCAAGCTACAATATGTTGACACCGCGTCGGCCCAAGATGCGTCCAAACGGCTAGAATTGCAAGGCATTCTTCTCATGGCACTTTCCTCCCTTTTCTTCACTCTAATGGTCTGCTCTGTACGCATGGCTGAAGAATATGACATTCGGGTGTCTTCAGTTCTACTGTTTCGGGGACTGATTATCGCTATTAATTGTCTTGTAAGTATGTACTGCTTCCTCGACGTCGAACGCTTAGTAGCAGGCATAACCCCACGGCAATGGAGATTCCTCATGTTTCGCGGCTGCCTTGATACCATGAGTCCCCTCTTTTTTTTCTTAGCTCTCAAAACACTACCAATCGGTGACGCCACTTCTATTTTCTATGTTGCCCCTATCCTCACCCTGATTGTGTCTAACATAGCATTGGGAGAACCAATTCTGCTCATACATTGCTTCTCAGCGGCTATGAGCTTTATTGGTGTGGTTTTCATTGCCCGCCTAGGTTCCAATTCCCCCGTTGAAGAAACATATCATGAAAATCCTGTGATTGGTATCGTTTTTGTTTTAACAGCAGCGCTTTTACATGCCGTGAGCTCTGTAATGATTCGCAGCTTGGGCACGACGGTGCATTTCATGATCTCTGCTCTGGTACCGGCTTTCGGAACAGTGGTGGCGGGTATTCTTCTTGGCGGAGTGATGAGTCCTATGGAGATTCTAGGAAAGAAAGAGGGTACCTTGTTGGCTATTTTGGCTGGAGTGCTCGCATTTTGCGGCCAAGTCCTAATCAACAAAGGACTGCAGTTATGTAAGGCAGGCCCCGGGCTTATTATTACTACTATAGATGTTCCACTAACATACATTCTTGGATTGGTCTTCCTCAACGAGAGAATGTCAATTATGAGCTTCTTCGGCTCTGGGTTGGTGTCTCTGGGCGCTATTGCGCTAGGTGTCCAACAAGGAATTGAAGCCCATTCCGAAGTTCATGATAATCTTCATGCAAGTAATACTAATCCCAATGATGAAGGAGCTTTTGTATAAACGAGTGTGACAAATCGGGTAGTAGACGCCTTCAAAACAGATTGCTTTTGGCTGAAGCATGTGATTTCGTAAATTCAAGTCCTTCACAATTGCATAGAATGTGCAATATCCCAAGCTTCTCTGTAACATAGATGGAGACCGTTTTTCCAGTATCGGCTAGCTTTTCGCGTTGCAGGTGAGATACATATAATTTTGCCTGTTCCGTACCAAGGGAAGCAGCTATCCAAGATATATATATTTTCGCCAGGCGGTAGGGCTGAGGAAGCATTCTCCGTAGGCCTGGGCACAGTCCCAACTGGACTAGTTTGGGGACCGGACCGCTTAAAAAAGCGGAGTCTGGGAAAATATTACAACCCATTGTGCAGTGCATATGCGAAAATAGGAAACTTTGAAGGGTTCCCTCATCACTGGTATGCTTGTAGTCCAGTCTGTGTAAACACCTCCAAAAGTAGTCCAGTCTGCATAAACATGTCCAAAACTAAGTCCTGTATGAGGTTTCGTGCAGTGTCAGAAGCACAGAGTGCAGCAAGAAGTGGTAGACTACCACTTCTACTAGTCGTACACTACTGGAATTACAGAAAACAAAACCAAATAAAACTGGAAAATTTGACACTAAGAAACATTGAACTCGGGACCTTCCAATAAATACACGTGTCCACATGGCACCAAAACAAGGCAAGAATTCGCAATGTTTTACTCCACTGAAACTTGATTAATTTACGGTCGATTACTAGCTGCGGCAGACCACCCCGGCTAGACCGGCTGTCTAAATGCGGCAACTGCACAGTATCTAAAGAAAGAAAAGAATTACCTCATACACTCAACCATGTATGAGGGTTTGAACTCGCAACTACAAAGACTACAAAATGTTTTTAACCTGGAACCGGAATCCCTCCTTGTAATCCCTCCCTGTAGGCCCCCCTTTCATGACGGCCACCAAATAGTTGGTTGTGGAAACGGGCCCCCCACCACCAACTAGTTGGTGGTGGAAACGGGCCCCCCGTCAAAACTTGCAGACGGAGGGGGACCGAATAACCAGAAACTTGCAGCGGACACTTGCAGTGTGCGATCAAAGTAGAGATTGACCATCTCTGCGCTCGATGGACCCCAACAAAAGCGAGCAAGACGAGCTTCAAGGGGGAAGCCCATCACTACTTGCTCGGTGTGTGAACCAATTCTGAGTTAGTGTGATGTGCACTTACCACCAGCCGGCGCAGTGACCCCAATCTCATTCAAGCAATTCTGCAAACACCGACTCATTGCTTGATTACTCTGTACGAGACCCTCACCCTGTAATGCGAAGAAGCGAGTGTGCGAATGGCGAACGTGACTCCATCGCGTCCAAAGCTCAATAGGACCGGGAAAAGTGGACAACTGCTTGTAGCTCACCAACTGCGCACGACTAGCGGCTTTGCCTTTCACCTTCGACAATCTGGCAGATATGACTTCATCAGAGAGTTCCACGTCTTCGAAAGAGATTTTCATCACCAAACTCTCTCGTAGACCATTCATGACATAGGGGAACATGCATACAGCAGCATCACGTAGAATAGAGGGGGACGGGGTAGACATACACGTACCCCACACTTGTTGCATGACTTGTGAAGATATTCCATGACGAACTGCGGCTTGAAGAAAATTTGCTTCTTCCCACTTCCCATACTCACGCAGGAGCACCGGAACCAGAGCGTAGTTAGGAACTGCAATTCCTATCGTATCGTCACTTGCTGCAGCTGTCGCACCGCACTTACATACTGAGGCATAGAGGTGATTCCGACTCGTCCACGATTGGCCTCATGGGCCTGTGCCAACCAACCTATGAAACCGATGAGGTGGGCTTCCGACGCCGGCATAGGAGCAAGCCTAGTAGCATCGCAATATTCCAACGAGTACTTCCATTGTGAGTTGCGTGACGCGACAGTCCGATCGCTCCAAGCAAAGTCACGTAGCAAGGAGGCTGCCTTGTGCATCCCTGGTCCACTCGGCAGCGCCCCCAACATTTCAAAGATAGATTCGGAAAGTTGCGGGCGGTGTGAAGCTATTACACTTACGCAGAGTTTACTTCCAGAAGCAGGAGGCGCCACTTCGGATTCACCTTCCTGTAAGCCTCCCAAATGTCCGGTGCTGGTTGCTTCATCGGCATGACCTTGGTCGCTATCCGGCATGTCCTCCAGTACCACCCCTGAAGAGGCCAGTCCGGGATGAGTAACATTGCAGGGGCTTGGCTAACTTCCAGATTCTGCAACGTTGCCGTGATGAGGACCACTGGCGGGCCGAGGAGTCGAACCTCCGACTTGTCCCACGGCTGCTGGAGTTCGTCTAACGCTTGTCTCCTCCTGAACACTGGATGATACCCGAGATGGCGGTGCTTGAACACATCGATTGGAGCCTGCATACCAGCTAACAAGGAACGCCGCAACTGCCTTCGGATCTGTAAATCGCCGCGGGGAAGCGTCGCGAAAGGCCATCTGCAAACCGGTTCGCAACAGTCGGGATCCATTCCCTTCGAATCTGGAGACCCATTCGATCGAGACAAACTTTGAGCTTCCGAAGTTCCCGCATCATAGGACGGCTTGCCGATACCAATGAGTTGGTGATGTGAACGAAGGCTTGGTTGTCTACATGCTACAGTAAACTCTAGGCCGACTCGCTTTCCAACTTGTGACCTAGGCGTCCCATGAGTAAATTGCGGATTGCTTTCAACTCCCGGTAAGAGTTGGAATTGGCACGGTCCCGCTAGTACCGTATCCCTTGGGCTTGCCACTGCCCATCTATTCCAGTATCGAGATTGTTGAGATGGAGGGTGCCACCATAACCCATGTCGGCGGCGTCGGAGTGAATTGCGGCTTGGGGCAGAGGGGGAACCATCAGACGGCCCGAAAGCTCCTGTCGTGAGAGATCCCTCCACTTGCGAAGGTCGCGGATACTTTGGTGTGAGAGACCAATCTGGCCTCGGGAATCGCGACTTCTCCCAGCCGCCATATCCCAATAAAGGGAGCGTGTGTAGAATCGAGCCCATGGCATAGCCAACGACAGCGACACAAATATCACAAAAGTGCGTTAAATTCTTCGCCGGAACCCAACTCCGGCCAGCGCGGACGTCGCGTAGCAAACCCTTCGAGAGCTGCATGACCTTCTGAACCTTGCGCTCGGCTATGAAGAACTTCATTGCCAAACAGTCTATCTTCACTCCGAGGTACTCTATCACTGTTATCCCCGTCCAAACACCCTTGATTAGATGTCGTGTGAGACCCAGGTCCTTCATCAACTTGTCGACATGAAAAGCTGCGGCAGCACAATGAGCCTTTCTACTTACAACCCCCGGTGAAGAAGGAGCTAGTAGAAAGTCGTCTAAATATGCTAGGGTGCGATACCCCAACCTTCGTAGCTCCCCCACGAAGATTGCCATCAGCATTGTGAACCATAGAGGTGACCGTTCTCAGCCGAATGGCAGAGCCACACATTGATAGTACTTGCCCGCGTAGCGGAAAATGAACCAGTCCATCATTGCCGGATGGAGAAGGAAGTGCCGGTAACCCTTGAATATTTCCATGGAGATAAAGTGATCCCCTTGCTGCATCTCCATAGCGAACTCCGAGAGGGATTCCATCTTCACTTTACCCTTCTTCTAACACTTCGATTGCTTCGAGAGATTGACAACAAAACTCCCTTTCTGACCTTCGGTCCCGTCTTGAAAAACAAAAAAGCTGAGGATATTATCGCCCCTCCCTCCTTGGCTCGACGAACATGCGCTGCAGAGATCTCTTGGTAAATACATGTCTTGCACCCTTCTTCCAAATCTTGAAGGGCAAATGCGCGGTACTCTGCAGACTGAGGAATCTCAGGAAGCTCCTCCCCGCGACCTCACACGAAGAGCACAGAGGGCTTCTCGAATATTCCAAATTGGATTTCGCGGCAGAGATATTCCGAGAAACCCAGTTGGCGCCATCCCTGAACGCGGCATTGTGTACCGCGCCAGAGTGGACGCCAGGAGCGTATGGCGACTAATTGTCCCCAGTGGCGCCACCTTTCCCAGTCCGCATTGTTGCATTACTGGCGCTTAGGGTGGCCACCGACTTCAATAGCTGAGTGGTCATGTGGGAATCTAACTTGTCCATAGCTTCAGTTAGATCATCAGCAGCGGCGACTTCATTCCTCTGCTGCAGTGTTGGTAGCACCATCTTGGCGTGCGTGGGGTCACGTGCCTCCATCTTGTAGAATTCGGACCGAAGGCCAACAACACGGAGAGCGTATCGATTAGCCAGGCCGGCCCAAACGTCGTAGTTCTTTGCTTCTTCATCTTTCTTCTCCTCTAACATTTCTTGACGGAGGTCCAGGGCGGCCTCATGAAAGGCCATCCAGTACCCCGCGGAGTTGATGTAGTTCGCTTCGTATTCCGCGACCGCTCGAAGACTCGGATGCTTCTCCATATTCTTGCGAAGTGGCCACTCCCGGTGTTCAAAGAATCCACCAGCAAATGCCGCCATTCCATTACCTTGCTCATACGGATAGGGCGTAACACCAAATTCCTTGTAATCTCTGCAACTGCGTGTAATGACTCCATATGAACGGACCAACTTCACATCAATACCGGCTGCATCAAGTGATTTGCCTTTCGCAACTCCCTTCGCCTTAGTCAGAAGCTCGTTGACAAGCTTGCGGGAATCGGAAAAGTCCATCATGTTAGAATTGTGAATGGTTTGATTCTAAAACAAACGCTTGGTTTCGTTCGATTTGACCGACTTGAAACCGCCTCCCGCCAGAAGTTTCTGGAGACTCTCTTTGTAAAAGAGAGAGGCATACGGAGGGCAGACCGCGGTTGCCCTCCACCGGCCGCTTGATATACCTTTGTCGACGAAGTGCTGCGACGCACATAATCGGCTTACATTAAAGCTTACAGTACATTGCATTTTGGCTCCCATACGAATCGTGTTGCCTCACGCATGTGACGGCCCTTGCTATTCATGATGATTCATGTTTCATACGCATAAACAAGTCTACACTTAACATAAATACACAAATTTCCAACACTTTGATAAGGAGCAGATCTGACCGCCTCGTTTACGGGGTGAATTGAGGTCCTTCGGGAACAGGGGTGTCGCCTATGCCATTGGTGTCGGTTATTCCCCCGGTTGTGCGGCGGGAAGCAGCCTTCATGGAACTAAGTAAGACTTTTTGCCTTATTTTTAAATAATATATTAATCTAACCTTTTCCAACATTGGAAGACACTATCAAGCGTGTCAAATGACGTTTTGATCGAAAATATCGTAGCAAGTGTGATGATAATTGAAATTTTAAACACAAACGGACCAAGGTTTAAACTTTTGAAAGACACAGTGATCTCACATATGACAAACGTGCCCAGAAACCCAGTGATGGCACATACGACAAACGCCTTGAAAACTGTTAGCAAAGACTATTTAATTGCATAGATATGCTGCTAGCTTCCTACGGTTGTAGGAAGCATTCACCCTTTCCCAAAACAACCATGGGTGACGCCGCCCATCAAAATATTTCAACGCCATCCTCCAGTAACAAACGACGGAAGAATGATGAAAGTCCTGCCATGAAGTACTTCACCACGATCAAAACAGACAATACAATTCAACGCAAGTGTGTGATGTGCAGATAGCTATTTAGCATCAACAGCGGGCATAGTAAGCTCTCTAGACATGCTAAAACGAATGGCTACATGCAAGACGCAACACAGACAACAATTGCTTCCACATGAACTCCTGGCAAACGGGACGCATGCCCACGAGCAGAGCGAAATGAGACCTTCATGAAGCATCAGTGCAGATGGATAGTGGTTACAACGTAACCATTCTCTGGTTTGGAGAATAATGAGTTTCTCAAAATGATGCAGGTGCTCGACGAAAGAAATTCAAATGCCGTCTCGCCGAACCGTACAGCGACGTATCTTGGAGGAGAAAAAATGATCGAGATATGGGTGAAGCAGAAGCTGCGAAAGATTCAGGGCATGATATCACTAACGTCGGATGCTTGGTCAAGAGTGTACGAAGGGTATATGTTGTAGGGAAACAAGACCGAGTTGAAAGGCTGACAGTAGCCTTGACAAGGGAAGGTCTTCTAACACACCGCGAATTGATGCGAGGTCGCGGAGACTCGGTGGTAGAGCGAGGCTGCGCGCGCACCGTCAGCGGCAGCGGAATACGGCTTGCCATGGACGCGGTAGATGGACGCAGAAAGATAGTTCGGGACGTCGGGCTTGGTATCAGCAGAACGAAAACACAAACCCAAAGCGTCCCTAAGGGGTTTATTCAGGGGGTCCCGCTACCCGGGAGAGCTTAAATACTACTGTACAGGTGCTTGAATAGCCTATTCTACGAGGCATATATAATTCCTAAGAATAATTAAATGATAATTAAGTTAGTGGAACGCGAGGTCCAGGACCCCAAAATTGTGGGGTAAAATGAGTCCCCGTGATTTCCGGTCGGGCCAATAAGGAGCAATCAAGCGGCCAGCGAAATAACCAACTAGGAGTTAGTTTCCAGCAAGGGCGGACAGAGGTCCGGAAGGTGTAAGCGTCTTTCAGTGTCAGGAACTGTAAGGCCCGTTATCCTACACGACCCCCTTGTCAAGCCGAAGCGACCAAGCAAGGCTGAAACAATCATTCAGTCGCTGGCAGATGCGGAAAGGGTTAGTAGCGGGGTCGACCAGTTCGACGACGTTCGGTTCACCCCTTCTTATCGTCCCATCGCGCGAGCTTCATCTTCTTGCCGTCGCCTCTTTGAGCGTCAATCTTTAGTCTTCTTCCGAACTCTTCACTGCGCCGTATTTTTCTTCCCATCCCCCTTTTCCGCGTCAAGGTCAACTTCCTCAAGCGTTTTCCGAGATGAGAACCGCTGATCAAGGAGGGGAGTGGTCGGGTCCTCAACCGACCGGCGTCGGGCCTGCTTCGCAGCCGGCCGTCCCTGCGGTGACTATCCGGATAAGCAACCCACCCATGGGCTCGAGCTATCCCGACCCGTACGCGCCCGGAGTCACCTACAACCCGATTGGACGGGTCAATGTCTTCCCTAGGCCCTCGGAATGGGTCGCTCCCGACTCGATGGGTCCCGCGGGACGTCGGCCTCTCGCCCGACTGGGTTTTCCACACGGGGCTGTCGCCGGAGATACTGATCGGCCGCAATCTAGGTTGGCGATCGACGGCCCGCAGCACACCGGGAAGTGACAGGGCGCCCGGGGGCTGGGACGGGAGTATTCGAAGCCGGTTGAGCCTGCTCATCGGCACCGCCGTCTTGATTCCGGCCTCTGCGTGTCTCGAATTTGGGCGAGTGTGTTTCGGTTGGGAGATTCCGTACGTCCAACGCCTTCAGCGCGTCCGTTGCCACCGAGATGACTTACTAGACTGTCACCAAGCGGGAACCGTTGCCCGGGAGCTTATATGCTACCCGAATCCCCTCATTCGTCAGGGTCGGCTCGTCATCCCCTTCCCGGAGCAGCTAGTCAGAACTGAGAGCGGAGTACGTCGATATGCGAACTCGTTGGATTCCGTGCAGACCTTTCCGCTGCCATCACAAAGCAAGTGGGAGCGTCGCCAGCGTTACCGCTACGGCGTATACGTCCACGTTAACTGCCGAGAGATTGTGTGTATCAAAAAATACTTTCACAACCAACTCTACGTGCCTCTTTCGGCCGACCATGCGGAGTATGAAGTGCCTTGGGGTTTCTCGGCCCGGATGCCCTCCGTGATCTCGTACTGTGGGCTCGAGATGGCTCAAGATCTGACAAGCCCGATGTGGATCTTCTTCCGCTCGGAACCGGCTTACGTGGCGGCCGAGCACCTCATATACGAGGCACAACGTGGCCGTCTGTGCTGGCTTCCGCCCGCGCTTGTCCGGGATATACGTCTTCATGGGTGCGACTTTCTGACTGTCGACGACGCGGACGCGCTAGATTTCGAGGTCTTGCTCAGCGAGGTGGAACGTCTCAGGTGGAGCAAGGTACCGAAGCCCCACCGTCGTCTGCCGCAGTTGATAGGCCTTCACACGCCCGTCTATGACTGGGGAGAGTGGGTCCGCTGGGGACCGACGCAATGGTGTTCCCTTATCACCCCAGGCCTTCGCTCAAATCCTATCTTGACACGAATGCCGACGGAGTCGTGATCGAGGCAGACGAAGTCGCTTTCCGTATGTTCGGGTCCACGGATGGCCTGGAGTGTGATAGGAATCGACCTCCTCGTCATCCTACCGAGGTTCCGGGGACCGAGACGGTTGTTGACGGAGAGCTATTCTCGTCCCGTGGAGATCGCACCCTGTCGACCTCCCATCGTCGGATTGCGAACGAGGTCATGCGCACCGTTTGCGACAATCGCGGCTTAACGCGCCGACTTCGTACTGCTTGGAACGTGGATCAAATCGATGTAAACTCGATTCTCGACTGGGTCGAGGCGGCTTTAGACGGCTATGAAGCCGATTTTTCAAGCCCGGCTCCGGGAGTTCGTTACCCTCAGAAGGAGGGTGGTGGACCCGATAAGGTGGACCCGAGAAACAATGCGGGGTGGGGTGAG
>JAUBNZ010001479.1:0-11393 GCA_032355485.1 Bonnemaisonia californica | reverse complement strand
ACCGTTTGGCTCAGGAGCGACTGCAGCGGAAGCGCGATGGTACTGTGACGCAGCAATCTCCGAAGCGCGTTGTTACCTTCTCGGGACAGGTCATGGTCACTGAGATTCCTTCCCATGCAGAAGCCAAGCTTCCCAAGGCCGTCTCGTCGCCCATTGGCGTATCGCTCTGTGCTGGTGCCCTTTCTGTTAGTGATGATGACGATGACGACGACGAAACTGAACAGCCGCTCTCGCCAGTTTTTCTAAATGAGCGTTTTTCCAGTGATGATGATGAAAATGACCCTGAATTCTCGCCAGCACCTGAGGAGATGGATGGGGATTTCTCTCCAACAGCGCAACGGCCGCGAAAAATTCTGCCGAAAAGACTTGCATCTTCTTTCGATGAATCTGGTTCCCCCGATGCTGGTCCCCAGAAGAAAACCAAGTCAAAGCGCCGTTCCAAACGCAGGAGAACGGATTCGGATGATGACCTCCCCTCGGAAAGGTTGTCCGATACAGGTACTCCGAGTCCAGTCGAGAAAAGCAGAAAGAAGCCGCGCCTTGAAATCCCAGATGATGAAGTAATACCGCAGCAAAAGCCGAGCCACAGCCCCTCTGATTCTAAAAAGAAAAAGAGGCGTTCTAGCCTCGACATAGATTCCGCCGTGGCCGCCAGCCCCAACCATGGAAACAATGCATCGTCCCCCGCAGAGAGCGCTGCTAACCAGGATGCTACCGCACACAACCGCCCCAGCAAATCAAGCACCTGTGCCGAAACGAAGGCTCGTAACATTTCTGTTGGTCCTCAGGAGAACGGCAACGGTGTGGGGAACAGCAATTCAAATGGCAAAGCTGAGTCGTCAGATGAGGACAATATTGATGATATGTTCGGAGATATGGTGAAAAAGAGAGCATTGCAGAAGGTTGAACAAGGAAAGGTCAAGAAACTCTTGAATGATCAAGAAAAGTCACGAAAAGTTGATAAGAAGCTCAAGAGTAACAGGTCATCGCCTCGCAATGCTCAACCTCGCTTCACGGAAGATGGTCTTCGTATCGTCACATATGACGAAATTGCCGCTGATCAACCGAAGGGTCTCAATGGACCTTGTCCATTTGAGTGCTCTTGTTGCATCTAGGCATTCAACAAGTTGAACGGTTTACAATCGATTACACTCTCATGGAATTTTCTCAAAGGGCGCCCTGTCATTGTAGCAGGAATCCCAAGCCTTTTGTACGGCTAACTTGGTCTGTAATCACGTAAGGACATAGCAGAAACATCAATTATCAGGTCAGCACTTGTAATTAGCATCCGAACTTTTGCGTGTGTAGCGCTGGCTTGAAGACTTATTCGAACTGTAGGCAGAGCTACTAAATGATCCATGCCGCGAATCCCTTCCGTGGATTCCCTGAATGCATGCGAATAACATAAAGCATAGATTTGGGTAAAAAAGCGGGCGTGAAAGGAGGGATAACGTACTTCGAGCGGGTCGCAGTATGGATTGAGGGATACAGACAGCTCGGCTCTCCGCTTTACACAACGTTGGAATTGCTTTCCCAACCCAAAGTTACGTCTCAGAAATACCTCTCTCGCAAAGCTACAATCACCCGATAGGGAAGCAGCACGAATCTCACTGCACGCATGGTGCACGCAATTTCCCCAATCTACCTTCGCTCGGCAGGCATCAAATGCATGCACCGCCTCGTGAATCATGGTATTCGATGTGTGCGCCTGTGTCGTAAGGTGATTGGAGCACAGCAAGATGCCGCCATCGTCCTGGAAGGCACCCGCGAGCTGCCCGTCGCATCGCTTGCAGACTACTTTTTCGGGGGATAGCTCGCAGCCGCCGCGCTTCAAGTGTTTGAACATAAAACGGACGGTGGGGTTACTGGAAGTTGAAGTGACCTATTTCGTCAGATTCGGTTCTAGAGCATTGACAAGCGCTCAGATATGGAAGGTAAGCATGGATTAGTTTCGCTTACTTTTTGAAGGCTTCGTCCCGAAACTGCTCGCATTGGGACAGCTCTGCTTCCTCTGACGAACCCATTTGGGGAAGAAAGGGAGAAACGAGCTTGAAGCTGCGAGTTGTGCCTCCGGGTCTCTGCCAGGTGGGGTTGCCGTTGCAAATTGGATACCAACAGTAAACAACGGCGCTCAACAATAAAACGCTCACCTGGTACCCCTGGTACCTCTCGGTAAATAGCTGGCTTGTTGACTCGTGGAGGATAAGGATGGTTGTGGTGGCACGTCATGCATACTTCTGGGGCCCAGTGTTCCCATCGGTATCTCACAATAGATTGGATCACTTATTTGTGTGGAAAGGATCTCAGAGCTGGCATTTTTTAATATTTTATCTTCTGAAAATAACCTCATAGTTGCTTCTGGGAATGGTAAAAAATAATATAGAAAAAGTACAGTTCTGTAGTAGCAGCACAGTAAAATCATAATAATATTATTATGTAGGATGCATTCGCAACCCACACTACATGGGACCCGCAAATTAGGCCTCAGATAGTTTACACAATCGGATGTCGGATTCCGTAGCAGTTAAAGTTTAGACAAGTCTCGATAATTCCGACAACCGATTTGAGCCGCCGGAAAATGACCGATTGACCACTCACATGCTCACCGAACACGAAGGGCTGCCGTACAGGGATCTAACGTGGCCACGTGTCTCAGTGCTCCCGGAATCATTAGAAATTCGTGTGGAACTCTTCAGTAAACCAATCTAAAGTATTGGACAGTTCAAATTTCGTAGAATTTAATTTCGTCTGTTCTGTCATGTGCCACCTGAAAACGCACAGTTCTCACAAAATCGACTTTCCTTCTTGTCAACGAAAAAAAATTAAAATGACAGGGTTTACGAGCAGTACCCTTTAATTCTGATTATTTTTGCTATGCAATGTCATCATGTTATGTTGGTATGTGATATACTAGGAATGTTCTGTACGAAACTGTCACCAACAGTTTGTATGGTTGTATATATTTATATATGGAAATTTATGAAGGAGTAAAATGCTCGATGATCATATACTATCCTTCTTTTCTGTTCTCATACACTGGTGTCACATCCACCCCCTGATGCAAATTACAAAATAATAAATCCCGCATCTCTCTTCTTTTCTGTGGTGTAGTAGGCATACCTTTTACACGTTATAAATAAAGCAGAGGTACCTAATAGCAGCGGTTCGGTTGTTTTTTCCCTCTCTATTGAACTAAAATTGTGAATTGAATCATTTCGATAAGGTCACAGAACCATTGCATTTCTGACATCAAATGATTCCAAGTGTTTAGTTCGATCTATACCTTCCTATCAGCAGTTCGACAGAAATTACGCTGCCTAGTTCTGGTATCATCCAAGCCGTACAATGAAAAAAAAAGAAAATGCATTTGAATTGAGTGCAAAAACTCCAGTTGAGGCGGAATTCAAGGCGGTAAAGTATCGGTAGAACCAGTCCATAATGCATCAAAACGTAGTTATAATTCTATTAAGCCAAAATGTGCTAATATTGAAGCTCAAAACATTCCACTTTTCCGACCTGCGAATCCCCCGTCCAACTCTGATCGAGTACTGATCAGATCAGTATAAGCAGCCAAATAAGGTTATCAATTCCAGAAAACACGGTACATTAGTGTACTGTAGTTGCGAATGGTTCTAGAATTTCAATCATCTATCCCTTGAAATCGCACCTAAGAAGAAAGTGAAATATTCCAGCCATTTTGATACCTTGTCCGTTGGAATCCACGTCATTGCATTCCAATCCCTTCCAATCTCTTCCAACCGGAGGTAGCACCCCGGTAGCACCCCCGCCCAAATTCATTAATACGAATATGCAGACATGGGCAGATCAAGAATAGCCTGTGAAGTTTCAACCTCTTAGCGAAGAAATGACAACTATACTAGCATTACTTTCCAGATAAACATGAGGATTTCTTAGCAACCTTTTTCCGTTTCAAAATAATTTTGGCATATTACGGCTTTCCAGAATATGTCATAGCGGCCAAAAATCATTGAGTCACATTACCAGTGGACTTCAGCAGGTGGTGGCTAGCCCTACATTATATGTAATGGCATAACAATCCCGTTTCAGGCCTAACCGAGGAATTCGACAACTGCGAAGTCGTTAAAATAGTCGGACTAGTGATTTTATCAGGGTAGAATGAATAGGAGGAACAAAATATCAGCTGGAATTCTTCATGCGCAATCCCGCAGCATCATATGGGTACAGGTCAACTTTCCAAAGGCTCAACATCTCAGGATAGATTCATGGTCTCTTTCGGACAAGGGATTCTCGTTAAATAAGATCGCGCAGATGCAGAATCTGCCAGTAGGGGTTTTCCTGATAGAGTATAACCGGTTCCGCTTTCTGCAACTTTCTTGGGTAGAGGCTTCCCAAGCTTCCATAACTTAATGAGATGCTTCTGTGCATGACTGCGTACAAGTTGAGCACGCCTGGTACCAATGTAAGCAGCGCACCTTTCCCAATTTCTTCCATACAATTCAAGGCTCTCTTCGAATCTTTGATGCTCTGCTCTCGACCATGGGCGTGCAGGTGCTCTAGTTCGCTTCTGCTTGTCGTTCGCTCGAGTTCTCGATTCTTTTGACACTTTCCCGTTCTTTCGGGCTGGAGACCCTTTCTGTAAAAGGTGTGGAGGAAGGGGAGTTGGACTCAACACAAGTTCAACGAGCTCCTTCGGAATGTCTTTTGAATCTTGTTCTGAACTGTTCCTTCGGGTGGATTCACTCGAATTGTATCTAAGACCACTAACACCAAGACCTTCTGCTTCACCGCTGGTGCATCCTGAGTACTTCAACATTTCAATCTTTCTAGTATTGAACCACTGAGTTTGCTCTGGGAGCATCTGAAAAGACTCTGAAAAGGTGACATAAGAGAAATCAGTATGCTCCATTAGAACAACCTCGCCATCGTCATTCTTGTTTGCTTTCTCGAAGCATTCCTCGATTATTGAATCAACAATATCTTCCTCCAGCTCAGATGGAAGGTTGCTAACCTCTGTGTCAGATACAGGAATACTGCTTTGGGATGCGAGAGGGCACTGTTCTGCCCTTCGATAATCAATGTTGAATGAAGGAGCCCTCATATCATCCATCCCGAAAGAAAGAACATCGTGTCCAGCAGTAGAATGAAGATTACTTATGTGCTCGAATTGTTCTTCACCATAAGCTACTGAGCCCATCGAAGCACGGCTTTCGTCCCAAGAGCTCATGTGATCTACACAAGAGGAGTACATCCAAGTATGCCCTAAAACCTGTCCAACCTTTTTCTTTCAATCTCCAGTGCAAAGCGTTAGTGTGATCGCTTGCAAAATGTATCAGATATCCTGTTGGAAATCGGGAATAGTATAGCTGAACTGCTGAGGATAGATTGTCGAGGGGGGTCTCAGCCAGTGAGAGAATTTCCTTCGACGTTCACTGCAAAGATTTTCCCTATTCCATCCTTCATGATCCAATTATAAGCGACTTGGATCTACAAAATGTGAATTACGGAGTAGTTTCTCGTAGTAGGTTGGAGAGGCTACATTCTTTGTAAGAAAAAAGTCATTGTATTCACGACATATGAAGCGAGGTTGGAATGCGGAAGATCTAACATGGCTTGTGAGGGGCCCTTCAGATGAATTCATCTCCGGGGCCAAGTAAAGGGAGGAAGATCCGGAGAGAGAGAGTTTAGTATTCTTGTGACTGTTCAATGGCATCATTTGGGTTATTCCCAGTCGTTTAATGATTAAAGAAGACCCACAAAATAGCGAGCCTAGGTTCATTTAGACCTGATGATGAAGTTGGACATGTCATAAAGTTCTCCTTCCAACTTCTTGACCCCTCTGCAGTATAAAAACGTCAAACGAACATTCTGATTGAATAGCGCGTAGGAGATCTTGCAAAATACCGAATACTGTACACCAACGTTAAGGACTGAAGAGAAATATACTTCTTTCGGCAAACTTAATTGCTCTCCACGTGTGAAGTCGCCCACACCAAAGATTTAGGATTTCATGAAATGTTCGTGTCTTAGCGTTCCATACTTCCAAAAGGATTTTCATACCAGCGGTACTGTGTCCTCCGGTGATGAGAGTGGCCCGGAATGGCTACCATTTTGAAATTGAGCCCATTTCTGTACGGCAAGTAACCAGCTGGTACATATCGGGGTCTAAGTTCATGACTTATATCATGAAAATGAGGAAGCAGCCAAAAGAAAGGGTCTACGTGGCTGCTGTAATATCATGGACAGCACAACAAACTGACAGTTATGGAGACGTTCAGCTTCCTTTTTCTAGAATGACTGCGGGATAGAAGCAAGAACATATATTCAGATGGCTTGCCTTTAGACTACGAAATCGGATTACGTCCATATACGACATTACCCTATGGTTCTTTCGACGAGTTGGTTCAATAGGGGCCTAATTCAAAATGGGAAGAAGCCTCTTTTTGGAATCGAGATTCTAGAGGAACCGTGAAACTTGCCACGCATCTTGCCGTTTTGATGCGCATAGTGAGGCAAGAGCATTGGATCTTGCAGTTCCAAAATCATTGTTTCGACATACGGCACAACAGAATCATAAAGGACATATACCCGGCCTCTTCTCATTCAAAAGAAGATATGTATTGTATGTGGTAGTCATAATTACAGAAGTACAAGAACAGAAATCATATTTTCAGGAAGGCGATTGTCTAATTCTGAGAGGGGAATTTCTTCCAGTCAGGTACATTTTCATGAGAGTCGCGTATTATTTATATTGACGAAACAATCTCCAATTTCTCAACTATTCGAACGCCGGATTGGCCTCATCTCTTAGTTACCGAAGAGTCTTATGGCGAAATAAGTTGCTATGCCATGCAGCTCAATATCTCTCCTTTGTACTTTGTAGATGTTTTGGGATGTATAAAGTTAAGCTTTGGGTGAAGATTAAATTGCATGTTATACATGTTTTTTCGTTTTCAGGGGACAAATGGTCGGATAGAAGAAAGCATACCGAACTTTCCAAGATGTAGTAAACTGCAGTATTCCACGGTGGAACTTCACTATAGATTATTCCAAAATTCGGACCAGCTACTTTACTTCCCTGTGAAGCTAGCTTTTGCTCAATAGAGTTGGGTTGTTATGGAAAGCGAAGGATTTTCTTTGTCTGAAAGTTGCTCTGTTAAAAGTTTCATCTTATCTGCAGCATGATGATGGGCTCGTTTCTTAGATACTCAGTCTTTTTTGCTTGTTTCAGCTTCCAATTGTTAAGCATGGGTAACAATGAACTATATTTGATGTCCGTAATTATGTACAGTATAAATAAATAATCTTCAGTATATTGTTAATGTCCTGACACACTAGGCGCTAAATGCATTTCGGGGATTAGATTAGGTTAGTCTGGGGCTGCTCTGCTCTGCTCCCTCAGCGAATCACACTAAGGAAATATTGAGGGTGTTTGGAATCTTCTGTTACGACATATTTTAGGGCCATAGCAACGCATATCGGCTGTTCAATTTTTCTTTGCTCCAAGACCCGAACAATAATAACATATCTCCGCCAGAAAATACATGTCGGGGCCCTAGACCTCTCGAGATGAGACTCTGGATACTCTGAACAGGAGAATAACAGTGGATTAAGGTTGATCCATACCCTGATCTACAAATAGCAGCAATTCATAGAAATGGGATGAGAAACTAAACGATTGGGTTGTACAGTGTGCCTGTAAGAAGCTACACACTCTTGCAAGTAAATTGGTTGGACATTATAAAGCCTAATCCACGTCAGTTTTTTTTTTCTCTTGTGCAAGAAGTTCTTTCGAGGGACATGAATTAATGATATCCTTTTTTTTTGTTTTGTTGTCTGACTCTGTGGAAATGTCTGCTGCCCCTCGAAAGCCTTCCAATACGATTAATCTATCGCCGCTAACCTATGAGCCTGCTAGTTGCGATAATTTGAATTCAAATATGGAGCTTCATGAAATTAGGGCTGTGGTGCGGTAAATGAGGATAGAAACAGCATCTACAAGCTCTTCTTTCCAACCAGTTTATGAGTATGGGTGGAAGACACCAACATTATAACGAACATCATCCGAGATAGATGCTAGCAGTCGGTGGAATCAGATAGAAGTACGAACAGTGCGATACGTCTTACACCCTTGCATAGGAATCTATAACATAATTGATATCGGGATTTTTATTCTGTCGTCATGGAAACGGTACAATCTGATGTACTTGGCATTTACGGGATCTATGGTAGGATATGATGTGGCCAAGTGCACCAGAACTTCAACCTTGTTGATACGTTCCATACGTCGGTTTCTGGAGCAAATTTGTTTGCACTGATTTCAAGAGGTGGTGAGAGAGAGGTGGGACCCAGGCACAGTATGAGGTATCATATGCTGATTGGGTATCGAAATATTGGACTAGTACACTACTTTACAGCGGTGTTTTTCAAGGCTCTACGTACAAAGTGTAGTCTATAGTACCGTTCCTATCCGTTTATAGGATAGAGAAAGTTTATACAGGTTAGTCGAATGTGACGAAGTACTGGGATTTGTGGCGGCTGAATGGAATTCTGCTGATGTTTCGGTACGTTGCCCTGTAAGGTTACAGTATCTGCATATGATAGTAGCGGGAATCCACGGCGTGTTTAATAAGACTTGAACTTCAAATGCGGGGACTCAGCTGGAACTGGGGGACCGGGCGAGCGATATTGGGGAGTTGGACAGAGTTGGACAACGTGGCTGACAAGATGCGGCACAATTGGTAGGAGCGCTGTCATAAAGTGTTGCGGAGGCAGTGATGTACAGGGAGTGGAGAAAATGCGTATGGGAAAGTGAGAGGCTTGTTTCCAATAGCGACAGTGTTCGGAGGTAATAAATACGGTGGTACGAGTGCAGAGGTTGCATTTCTATTTGATAAAAAGCTGTATGTGATCCGGATGTACACAAGCGCGTGCTGATGTCAGAATAGTGGGATGAATTGTTGTCTCGGTATAGGTGGGTATATGTTTTCAAGTTTGGGGGTGCCGGAGAAGATGTACGGGTGGATGCAGATACGGGTGGGTGCAGATAGAGTGGTGCATGGTGTATGACAGGGCGGGAAGAAGGTACAGTGAGTGTTGATGGAGTGGCATTGGGTTTGGAGTGTTTTGGAGTGCCTTGGAGTGCCTTGGAGTGGTTTGGGTGGATGTAGTTGGCGGGAAGGGGACACGGTGTTAGCGAATGAGGTATTCGGGGTCGATACATTATTTTACGTGGTTTATAAAGAGGTATGGAGTATTGTAGTATGTGCAGAGGGCGTGAAAAGTGATAGTTGCATGCATGGTGGAGAAAGGGTGGAAGTTTGGTTTGGGAGGTGGAATGGAGCAGTGCAGCGGTGGAGGGTGGGAAGAGGTGGGAGGATGGCTAGGTGATGGTTGGGACGGTATTTATACAGAATATGAAGGTGGTGGCTCTGTGTGTAGTATAGGGGGCATGGTGGCATGTATGTATGAAGAGGTACTGTAATGGAGAAGAGGAGGGTATAGAGGGCTGAAAGTTGTCAGGGTGAAGAAGAGGAAGAAGAGGAAGAAGGTGGCAAGGTGGCAAAGTGGTTGATGGAGGTTTTGGTCATTTCGGTATACGCTTGGATGGAGATGGAGAAATGCATGTCTACTGGAAGGTTGCAACTGGATGGGGCGGTTTATCTGAAATGAGTGATGAAGTATGGAATTTGTTGTCTGGGAGTTGTACAGGACAGGGCACTGCTGTGCAGAATGAAGGAGATAGGATGAGTGAAGTTGGGACGCCACAGCTACAAATCTATCTGCTTGCCATGTTGATGTTCTCTCTTTGTTTGTTTTGTTTTTTATTGGCAGGGTAGCAAAAGAAAGAGAAGGTTAAAGAATAGATTTCTGATTTGGGCAGCTGCGGGGTTGATGGATTGTTTGCAATGTGATGACATGAAGAGGGGGAAGTTGCCCCTGTTGCCCATAGTGGAAAGACAAGGTGGAAGATGAGAGTTGGTATCCGGGATGGAATGTTTGAATCATGGTGCTGAACAGCTTTTAACGTGGCATGCACATATGCGCGATAGTGGGGTGAAGGTTGCTTGCTGTAAGGAGGGAAGCGACCAAGGGTAATATGCGTTACAGTAGAGTGATTTGGTAGTGCAGTACACTATATATGGGTTCAGTAGTGTATTGTAAGGTATCGCTAAAGTGTAGTGAGTACTGATGATGTGGGCAGTGCGAGTTGTAGTAGAGAAGACACTGTAGTACGTGAAGTAGTAGAGCAGTAGGGCAGTAATAGCGCCAATACAGTAGTAGTGTACTTTATATATGTAGAGAAGTAGAGTAGAGTAGAGTAGAGTAGAGTAGAGATAGTTGAGTGTATGTTACTGTTACATATATTTAGACAGTGCTGCCGTTACCCTACCCCCAGATACAGTACTCTCTATACAAGTATATGTATAGTATGTATGTAGAAGGCAGAGACAGTAGACAGAGCATACAGTAGCAGAGCTGGCGCAATCAGCTGGCGCAATCAGCTGGCGCAATCAGCTGGCGCAATCAGCTGGCGCAATCAAGCTGCTGGCGCAATCAAGCTGCTTGCGCAATCAGCTGGCGCCATGATTACATCGGGCGCGAGCCGTAACGTTTACATGGGGGCAGTAAGGTAGAGTAGCGGATGAGCTGGCGGGCGTCAGCTGGCGCGATGAGCTGGCGCACGGGTTGCGGGCGGGGGAACAAGTCGGGGGCAGCGGCGCCTGCTGACGGGGCGGCGCCTGCTGACGGGGCGGGGCGGGGCGGGGCGTAAAAGGGGGGGTATATAAAGGTAGAGAAGGCATGCAGAGGTACGGCAGGCCGCGGAGCGGTCGGGGCGTGTGCGTACTGTGTACAGTTATACTGTATCTACGCGGTTACAGTGGCGTGCGTGTTAACGGGTTGTATGTGTTTAGCTGTAGTTTGCGCTTTTGAGCTGGCGGCGGCAGAGCTGGCGGCGGCAAGGTGCGGGAATTGGCAAAAAGGGTAAATTAAGCGGGAATGCGATGCTGGGGCGCCTGCCTGCTGCCGCCCCCCCCCTTGTCGTTGCTCGCGGCTGCGGCTGTGGGCCATTTTGGGGCGCGGTGATGGTTGTGTTGTGTATGTATTGTGTATGTACACAAGTATGTTACCAGTATGTCATCTGTCTGCGTGTTGCGTGTTGGCGTGTTGGCGTGTTGCGTGTTGCGTGTTGGCGCGTTTATGATTGCGATACCTCTGGTATGCCAAGCCAAGTGACCAAGTACACTCCATCGGCGGTTACACTAGCGCCGTGCGTCAGACCCGCCGCCCCGGCCAGCAGAGTGTCAGAGAGGGAGAAAACATTCCCCAGGCAGCATCCCCCGCCCCGCCGCCGCCCATGCCGCAGCGGCTTCATCCCGGGCACCCGCGCGTACAGCCGGGCGGCAGGAGGG
>JAUBNZ010001478.1:0-11396 GCA_032355485.1 Bonnemaisonia californica | reverse complement strand
CTGCAAGGGGTGGCAGGTAGTCGGCTATGCGGGCGGCTCCACGAAGGGTCGGCCGGCGGTACTGTAATGGGCGCCTCCGACGATGGTGGTCGCTCATTGGCAGCTGTGGCAGATTCGGTTATAGGAGTTCAGGTCCGGTTGCACTGGCGCCTGGGGCACTGATATGCCCCTCTGGGCTCAGCTCTGTAAGCCGTCCTCGCTCCACGTGCACCCGTGTACCCAACGGGGTACCCGTGGGCGGAAGGGATCCAGATTGCGGCAGTCCGTACCGATCTGGCCTGTAAGTCCCCGATCCGGGCGCGTGTGCAATGTAAAGTGCACGTGTGTCCGCGGAAAAATTACTATAGGGCCCGTTCAGAAACTTCCTGCACGGGGGAGATACGTAACCGTCGGGTCCTACCCTGCGCCGTGCGCTTCTAAGGTTACCACGGCTCGGGGCCCAGTAGCCCCAGCCGCATATGGATGGTTACTACAAAGTGAAGAAGATAACGTACAAATTGGAAGGTTTGTGGAATAAAATATAATTGGGCATCCAAGCATGGCCGAATGACATCTACTCGGAGGTGGTTTACCTGTACAACGATTCACTTGATGAAAATGTGCCATCCCACTTTTCAGGATCGATACCAACCTTCACATCCTACATTTTATCCTCTGAATAAGACAGTTTGGTGGAAGTATACCTACATAACGCTCCTAGTAAGCAAAACTGCGAGCACATGTAACTCCGTCTCTCAGAGAATACGTGGCAGTTTTTATGGCTTGCACAGCTATCCCCTCACTCTTGGGACGGGAGCTACCTTCCTCTGTAAACTGTAACCGAAGCTGAGTCAGCGCTCCACTGCTTCTAAGTATCTTCTGTAAGTTCAACCCGCTTGTTATACTTTCTCACTGTACTGGCCTCTATATGCCCGCACACAGACGCAACGTCCCCTCCGACTCATATATACGTAAGATCCTTGGAACGTGTGCCATCGAATTCCACTCCGAAGAGCCGATCGCGGGCTGGAACTTCGTATGAAAACTACATAGATGAAGAGGAAATCAACGCAGTGGCACTGTTGTGAAAAGGTTCCTACGGCCTGGTGGTTGGTTCATGGCATTCATTTGATTTAGAAATTTCGGCACATTTTACGATGAGTTAACGAGAGTGGAGTTCTCGATTCCGGCATATAAATTATTCGTAATGAAAGACACAAATGGCATTCAAGAGCATCGTGGGTCTGAGACTCCGCAGTCCGGATGCAAGTTTCCAGTTTTTGCGAAGGCTCCTGGTGCTCGAACAGACGGGTTTTCCGTGGATCTACGAAGGCCGTACCACCTGATTCCTTCGAAACAGAAACGAACGTTCGTTTGCCTCCCAGATGTACCCGTTCCAATTACGAAGCTCCTGGAGCCATGGAAAAATCATCCTGTTTTGACAGAGGAAAAGAACGCCGATCTGCTTGCTGAGCTCATGACCATGTTCTGTTCGGAAAGTGGGAAATTGTAGGACATGTATGCAGGTACTTCAACAACTGCAATTTCTGCCATGCAGACAGGTCGCAGGTGTACATCCTTGCAGGAGAGTTGTCACACTTATCGTTTGGCACATAAGACACTTTCGGGAATTGCGGAGAACATCGTTTCCGCCAAGGAGGGCACCAGCAACGTTTGAAAGCGTGCAAAGAAGCTCCCAAGTAATTCGGAAATTTGGAGAGAACAGAATGCGCTATCAGTCAGCATTGAAGTGATAAAGATGTACCAGAACAAAGTACTGGTACAAAACCGCAAATACAGGGAGTTCCTCACAAACAGTCAGCCTCAAGAAATCAAGAGAGAAAGCCTATGGATACAGAGAAAAAGATTGATGGTGGCGACAAGACTAATCTCGTATCCATTGGAATCAAGATTCATCTGAAATGAGGGTATGAAGCAATTCTGATGATTGAACGAAGACATGTCGGTGCCGCAATGTTACAATATCCTGCGCCCAACGAGGAGACGTTCCGGTGCAGCATTCACAATAGAGAGGCAGAGAAGTACGAAGATGAGGAGCAATTTCTTGTAGCGCTTTACTCCTTTAAGCCGATCGTGACCAAAGTGAAAACTTCGTACACGTACAATTTGGAAGGCCCACCAGATAATGACCCTCCCAAGACACTGCAACAAATGGCAGGATTGTTACTGTAGGATTTGAAAAGCATAGTGAAGAGAGATAAGTCGTAGAAAGCTCAGGGTAATCCTTACATTGGTCCACTTCCCTTAGAGTAAACCATCCTGGTCACAGTCTTTCGACTTGATCCTATTTTTCACGACTAAGTATTCTTGAATATCGCTTGGTAGACGCCAAGCCTACGACGTGGCCTAGAACTTACGAAGTTTAACACGAATTTCTTCTACCGTATTCCTCTATTCCCACTCACGTTGTGAACATATTGACATTAGTTTGATGAATATGTTATTCACACTTAGTGCACTACTACATTATACACAAACGGTATACTAGTTCGGTGTGCATAAAAAAGTAGAACTTAAATATTCTGATAAGCACGCTAACCGGTTTCATTATGGGAGTTACTTCCGTGGAAAGTATGAAACATTGCACTCCACTTCGGAATCGTATAATCCTCTCGAAACCAAAGTAGTTATATTGACCAATCGCAATTACAAGAATATTATTACTATGTACCATAGGTAGCTTGCTACTCAATGGGATGAAGATCAGTCAGAAAAATTATGGGTAATAACTGTGAGTATTCCGGGAAGGGTAAGCAGCGTTCTATTCAGGGCGGTAGCGGGGCGAGGGTGGCGGGACAGACGGGTCAGGATTTTTCTCCCCCGATATATTTTCAGTCCACGCAACCATTTGGGTTGCGCGGCCTGAACATATATTGGAGAGGGAGTAGAATGTGGCGAGGGCCCCCAGCAATCAGCTAGTATTATAAGAGCGATATTTTTGACAGTTGTATGGGATTGATACGCTGCGTTGCTCTACCATCCATGAAACACTGCGTACGACTCCAAGCACACCGCCAATAACCTCAGTCAATCGCACATCTCTATTGGGAAGGACCCGTCCTTATCCAATGGTAGTTTCTTTTACATAACATTTCATGACTTTTGAATATTACCTATTATATAATATCCACAGCTCATAAAATATGACTTCCGCAGTACATCAGATTTTCAAATTTCCCCAAAAATATGTTTGATCCAAAAGCTGGTTTTAGGGTCGCTCGGGTATCTTTGGACCCCATACGTTACGATTTATAACTCGAGAACTATCGACGCTGGCGAAGAACGGTTCTACGTACGTATGTTTAGCCCCTACCTGCAAAAGTACAAATATTTCAAGCTTCGGAAAAATTTCTTTTCGTTCTGTTTTATAAAGTAAGTTCTGATGCAGGCTAAACCAATGTTCCAATTTGAATGGAATAACGCAGATGGACGGGATTTAAATGATTTGGCCGTATTATATCTCTCGCCCTTCTGGGGTGAGAGAGTCAGCGGGCTTTTTGATGGGAATGTGGCCCTGTAATCATTCCCCAAAAAGGGGGTAATGGGATGGATGGTGGTGCTAAAAAATTAATTTTTGGAATAGTTATGAGAAGGGGTTGGATCGGTTGGTAAACAAAGGAATATTATAACTGTAAGAACCGACCCCTCCCTGTAATGGGAGGGGTGTACTGGTTGCCAGCATTACTGTAAGCCCTTTCAGCCTTCGACGCGGGCTGGCAGGCAGGGTATACTATCATAACAACCCCACTGCGGGTGTGTCGAAGTGGATTGATGTCATTGGCCGAGGATAAGGGGCTACCAACCACCGCCCCTCATAAGAGGGTACTGGGTAACCCATCAGTATCATAGCCAATACAATGGGTAGGATAAGGGACCCACACCCGCCACCTCTACGGGTGGTCTAAATATTTCTTACTTCTAACGAGATAGAAAATCGGCCGCCCGGCATGGGTGCCTGAAGAATCTTGGGCCACCCAATAAACCTCAGCGGGCTTCCAGATTGCCAGCTGATTGGCTGATTGAGGCTATGGTGATTTTATTATATAGAAATAATTTAAGGGGTTAATAATCTAAAGCGGCGTATAAATATCACTTCGCCTATCGGAGTGACCCTAAGAATAAACGGGTACGCGAGTTCTCCCCAAGTGAAACTGAGTTTCTTGTGCAACCGTAACAACGCACCTACCTCTGAGTTCTCCCCGACGCACGGAGAAACAGAATAGGTCAGCTCTTCCCCGTTGCTCTCCCGGACTCGCGTACCATCCTCTCGACCCGTCGCTTCGTCGTCCCACTTGTGAGAAAATTCAACAGTCAAGGTCGACGCTGCCCCAGGACAACCTGTCCTCCAGAAGGCCACCAAACCTCGGCTCCTTCCCCGTCTTGTGACAAGGGAAGGAACATTGTCTGTGAGTAAAGCGTTGCGTGGTCCCCTTTGGGGACGAACAAGCTCGGTTAGCTATGACAGATCCACCCCGAGAACCTTTTCCCCATCTTTCCGGCCTCCACTCTCCCGCTGCCGGGACAATGTGTCCAAGAAAGACTCAAAATCTCGGCTTTTCCACTGTCTACAAACCGTGGAGACATCTTGGTTGCGTCCCTTCCTGCGTTGTGCCCCCTGAAACGGGTAGAAACAGACTGGGTTAGCAAAACCAGCTCGACACCCCGAGCGGTTGACCCACTATCTCCCCGTCAGACCCATCCCCTCGGATGTCCCATTGTGCGGGACGTCCCCCATCCTCACGGTCACTGTAGTATTTACAGAACGGTGCCTAGGCACGCTCCCGATACTGGTGTCCCTAGTATCCGGTAGCCGTGTGGCGGTAGAGGTTTTTGTATTTCCTTCGCTTCCCGGCTGAGAAGCCCTGGGGGTGAGGGAATGCGAGGCCTCTCGTCGACGAGCCGACGAGCGGAAGATCCGGGGGTTTCACTCTGGTCTCTCGATCCCCTAGTTTTCCTGTGAAGGAAAACTAGGGTATACGGGATCTTCCGGACCACGAACAGCAGTGTTCGTGGGTAAGGGATTCGGGGGTGGACGCCAAAGGAAGCTGATGTACCGTTCCTTCTAGGGGAATGGTACACGAGGCGAAGTAGCGGGAAACAGCAAAGCGGGAATGCGCTAACCAAGCTGGCACTGTAGGTGAGTAGGTACGTTGTGCAAGGCTGAGGGAGGCGTAGGAAGCGAGGACCGCGATCCAGAGGTAGCCCTACCCGGGGACTACGCCTGTCGACGCCTTTCCTTGAGAGGGGAAAAGTAGTCGAGCAGGCCATTTCGGGTACGGTTCCGGATCTGAGTTCTAAGTTCAAAGGGGGAGGTCTGCGTGCCTCTTTCGTTAGGGTAGTATGTTAGCTAATCGTTAAATACTAGAGATTAACCCCTATGCTTACACTAAAAAATACCGAAAGGTGTCCAATTTGTCGCCCAGTGCCCGGCTACTCAACTGTATAAGTAGCTTACAGAGGAGCTCGGGCCACTCCCCATCGGCTACCTGCTACGGTAACGGATAGAAACTCAGCGGACGCCGAGGCCTAGCCCTATGTACCGTTTCTGTACGGGTTACGGGGTACAGAGTACCTCCCAGTGGACGGCTACTCACTGCGTACGTGGCTTACAGTGGTGCTCGGTCCACCGCTTAATGGTTACCTCCATAGTGTAACCGACGAGTGGCTAAAGGACATTTGGCGTTAACCAACGGCAGTGTAGGGTACAGCTCCCCGCGAGGGTAGCTACGAGCCGCTAGCGTTCCAGCAGGGGCACTGGGAAATTGTGTCGGCGGGCGCAAAAGACCTTTCGAGACGATGCTGGCCAACGATCTCAAGTCTCGGCCGGTTGCCTGCAGCCTGGTCCGGGGGCCAAAGGCCCTGGGCGCGATGCGGGCTGCACTGTAGAGATTACGATAAAACACGTATAACAAAATTTAACTATTTTAACTACAAAATAGGCTAGAAATAGAGGTGCGTACATGGTGGCCAAAAGATAATGAGCTTTGGTGCTGCTGAAAAAATGTATTGGTCTAGAAAATTACTATATTAATATAAATTGGAAATATACGTGTTCAGGTGGACAGATACATTGGAAACTCGTTATTATGTAGAGAACAAGGAACGCTTGGGGGCCTTCGGCCCCTGAGCTTATTATCCCCAGGAGGGAACCGCCCTTTGCAGGGTTCGGCCTCTGACCATCTGTTCCCTTTTGTTGAGCGTCTTAAGTTTAAGAGATACACTGGTTTGTCCTGGATGACGATTCTAATGAACTACTGATCCCAAGGAACGCAATTGACACAAACATATTTTGAATACCTGGTTGGGATAAAAACCCATAGAAGAAAGGAAATAAAACACAAACGACATCAAAAAGTAAGTAGGAAATGCATATCCTACTACCACTGTTACTACTCCCGGTGAAGCCAACTGATTCTTCCAACGCAGGGTTTCATACTGTGAGAGGCATGGAGTTTTTCCTGGACGCTGGTATTGGGGTTTCTTCCTCCTTGTGGAGGACGACAATGTACTCTGACTTTCTACCTGGAGACTTAGCCACTCACAGATGCCCAGAAGAGATGCAATTGGATCCCAGGTCGACAACCATCTTCCTAATCGCCGGCCCTTGGCGGTTTGGACGTCTCCCGCGAAAGCCAGTTTACTAAAAACTGGTTTCACATGAACTTAACGCCCCAGAACGTGACCTGTAACGTGATGCAGAGAAATGAAAAATTGTGTATCTCTCGTCCTTCCGAGTCAATCCTTGCCCGTTACATCATCTACCGATTGTGCCTCTTACCAATGAAGATCACGCCTTTCAGGCTCTATGGGTGAGGGCCATTCAAATAACCATAATTGGGCTACCAATCTTGAACACCAATTTTTGAGGAAGCAATCCCGTGAGCCAAACGTGTAAGTCATCTCGGAGCAACGCCCTCTCTAACATGTTATTTTCGTGTATCCACTGTGGCTGAGAGCGCCGGGAATTTTCTACGACAGTACAACTCAAAAAACTAATTCCCCGAAGAAGCAGCCAGAGCTGCCTTTTTATGATCATCTAACAGATTTTTGGTTTCGCAAAGGATCAGCCCGTCCAGTCTACAAATCTCTCTTATTCCCACTTGCCAGCCAACTCCACAGATACTCGTACGTTTCTCTTCTGCAGCCAGTTGGCTGCAGAGGAAGGAAATTATTTTCATTAATTTTCCCTTTACGTCTTCAGAAGAAGATGGTTCCAGAACCCTGGATGATTCCCCTGAAGAACCTTTCCCGTTAATCTGAGAACTTTCCGTAGACCCAGACGCTGTATGCCAAAGGCACATCTTCAAATTGCGAGACGTTAATGTATGTCCCGTTCCCTTCATCATTCTGTATAAACCTTCTCGAAGGAACCACTGGAAAGAGTTGAAGATTTTCTCCTGCAAAAAGCAGTCAAACCTCCAGACATGGGCTGTATATGCCACGAATTTCCTTTGAAATGGTACCGATAAACTGAAACAACTTCCACTGAATTATAGAAGCTTCATCCACAATCAGCAACGGTATGCTCCGCTGCAGTTCTGCTTGTCCAGAATGCAGTCCATACTTCACAGCTCCGGAAGATTCACTACTTTCACTCTCATCGATTCCGAGTTCCAGAAGACTGTGAGTGAGCTCCCATCTCTATAAAGAGAGACGCCAGTATCATTGGCCGTTGAATTCTCCTACATGATATCCTTTGACTATGCTATATCACGGGGGCGGCTCGGAGCGTATGTTTTTCCAGTTCCTGCTGTTCTTTAGAAGTAGACGTTCCCGGTTGTGTTTAAGACGTCTTCAATACGCATACTCCGCAGCTTGTCGAGAAATTCATCGGGAAATCTCTTCTACTGAGAGTTGAGCCTGAGATGAGTATATTCCGTTATAGACGTTCCCGACTTTCTGAAGTAGCCATGTCTGGAGATGCTGCCTAGCTCGTGCCACTTCCGAAGCGTGGGCTGCAGAAGTATGCAACGACGCGTACGCGATTGAGAAGCGATGTTCCTGTAACAGATGTCCCCCTGCCCATCTGATATCTCGGTATGCCTCCTCATAAGCTTCCTGCAGTTAGAGTGAGAGCTGGGGAATTGGGGTCCAAAGGCCGCTATCCCCAGAAAGGGTGAACGTTTGGAGAGCTTTGGTAATTCATTTTTGGCCCCTTTTTGGAGAGCCCCTGATATGTGGTGGGTTTTCAGTGAAAGTGCCTGCTGAAAGCCTCATGGCATCACTCCGAGGGTGCTTCCCTTCGTGAAGTCTTGCAGCAGTCGGTCGAACACGCTTCAACAGGCATACATGATCCTTTGGAGTTCTGCTGGAATGGCGGGAATCTGTTTACGGTAGATGGTACGTACAGGAAGGGAAAAGGCATCTGGCCTTCGAAGATTAAAAGTACAGTGATACACACGTGTGCAAAGGGGCAGGCCCCCGTCCTTTGAAAGTTCGAAACCGGCTTACAGTAGTTTTACCATGCCCAGAGTGGACCGGTCCCTTTGCTACAAAGTTGCCAAATCGGCTTACAGTACCGGACCCGTGTATATGTTGGGATTCATGCCACCATGGAAACTTATAAATCCAGCTTACAGTATGGAACACGTGTACCACCACGTGAAATTGCAAAATGGATGAAAAAGCCGGCTTACATTAAATGATTGCGAGTCCACTGTAATGTGTGCCAATATGTCAAGATCTGATAGGTCCACATGACATTTTTTCATTGGATAGCGAAATGCTAAAAATGTCCAATACGGAACCATCATTGGTCCACTTGGTGCATTCCCATTGGTCCACTTGCCCTATACTTGCCCCCAACCACCCCCTCGTACTCCATCCGAAACATTCCATGGCGGTCATGGTAACTGCGCCTATCCATCGAATATTGAACAGTAACGCTGGTTAGCCCGGTTACCTGGGTTACTATAGAAATGGTGGGTGGCCCCGGGCTTTGGGATGCACGGTAGCTTATGATAAAACACGTGTAAGTAATTTAACAATTTTATCTGCACTCTGTGCTAGAAATGGGGTGAGGTAAAAACAATAAATTAGAAGTAGTAGTCACGGTGATTAAATTAATGCATGGAGCGAATACGTTTTAAGCTTTGCTGCTGCTGCTGCTGAAGGTGCAGCTGAAAAATGTATTGGTCTAGAAAATTACTATATATATTAATATAAATTTGAAGTATACGTGTTCAGGTGGACAGATACATTGCATAATCGTTATTATGTAGAGAACAAGTAACGCTCGGAGGCTTTCGGCCCCCGAGCCCCGCATCCCCGGACGGAGGTTAGCATTTGGGGAGCTTCGTTGCTTCAAGTTGAGCTCCTCTTTGAATAGCAGCTTATAATTCACGTAGGTTCACTGGTTTTTCTTGGGATTCAGAGCTAGTCATATCCTGCTAACAGAAACACAATTGCGACAAAAGGATTTTCCAACGAGCGGCTAGGCGGCCTTCGACCCCGTGTCTTGGCATTTTATGGAGTTAGGACTGTATGAATTTCAGCGTCCATTGGGCGACCTTCCTCTGAGGGTTGAGTAGACGGCCGCACATCTCAGCTAGTTCCTGGAGAATTAGCAAATTTCGTAACTCAAACAAATGGTATGCGCAATCTTTTGGAGCCGAAATTCCTGTTTATGGAGTGGATCTGAGAGCATCAAAACAGATTCTGGAGGAGGAGCGAGAGTGATTTCCCAACTAATGATAATACCTTCATTAAATCAAGTACGAAACTTTTTTTAGTCCCTTAACTACTGGAAGAAACATTACAACCCTTTGCGGCTCTTTTCTGGAATGAGAAGACCAAGTAGCAAAGGGAATCATTCAAATGACAACATGCAACCATCTCATGAAACATACGAAACAAATGAAATACATCGAAAACATCAGAGACTTTGAAAATCGAAATATCATGCTTATATCATCTAGCTAAGACGTTAAACTCATCGAAAATGACTGTTCTGCGAATTCAACAGCTTCTCTCAATACCGAGTTTCGAATCTTCACAAGCATCGAGTGGACCGTTGACGCACCACCCGGTGTTTCTTCTCGCTTGTGCAGTAGAAGCACATCCTCCGACTTTTGCACCCTAGAAAGAGCAACGTAAAGTTGACCAGGTGAGAAGAAGTTGCACTGCAGGTCGACCACCACCTTTCTCAGAGTTTGTCCCTGCCCCTTGTTTACCGTCCCAGCGAACGATAACCTCACTGGGAACTGTTTTCGCGTGATCTTCACTCCGTGGAAGTTGAACTGAAATGTGTTGCGATGCAACGCAAACGTTTCCACCTCGTGGCCATCTTAATCGAGTGAAGAAACGTACAACATCCTTCGGGTGTATCTCTTGACCACAAATATCATCCCGTTGGCAATTTTCGGGTGAAGTACGTTTCTGATCACCATCAGCGGGGCTCCACTCTTGAAGACCAACTTATTAGCTGGAACCCCTGTTGGACAGAAGTTGTAAGCCATTTCAAGGACGATATGCTCACCAACAGGGTTCTGCTGGCTGCTGATAGAGGAAGAAAGTCTTTGGATCTTCGTGCATGAGTACAGTTCCAACTACCTCCCAGGGAAGGCTTCCAGTGCCTGCCTGTTGTGCTCATCTACCAACTGGTTTGTTGGGCACAAGATTAGCCTTTCTAGTCGAACATCCCGTGTATCTCCGCTCCTCCACCATTTTCGAGCGAACTTGTACGCTTCATTTCGAGAACCAGTGGACATCAGGGGTAGGAGGCTGTTCTGGTTGAAAGTCCCCTTTGCGATTTGTAGTAAAAGGTCCGGAAACTCTGGATCGTTACTCTGTCGAACTTGTAGAGTCATTCGTAGAACTTTGACATTGCGCCAAAGGCTCGATGCCTTAGGATGCTCATCCAATAGAGAGACATTTATGTACCTCCAATTGCCTTCCTCATTCTCCGAGTACCTTCGGGAAGGAACTACTAGCAGAATTTGCAGATAGTCTCCTGGAAACACCACGGTTAAGCCACCAAAGCTCGGCCGATGAGTGCGTTCAGTGCATCGGATATCTTTCAGGATGGTATCGACCTGTTCGAAAAGCCTTCGTTGCATCATTGAGGCCTCATATACAATCAGGAGGGATACCTTCCGGAGGAGCTCTGCTCGCTGTGAGCGTGGCCTGCAATTTGAAGATTTAGAAGTCTCGTTCCTCTCCGAGTCATCGATGCCCAAACCTAGTGTAGTATGTATAGAAAGCGCCTTGGAACCGTCCGGATACGGTGTCCCTAGTATCCGGTAGCGGTGGGGCGGAAGAGCAAGTATTTCCTGTCGCTTCTGGGCAGGGAAGTACTGAGGCTGCTTCTCGTCACTCTGGCTCGCCCGTGAGGGTGAGTCAGGGTGCTCGAGGTGGATCCCAATCGACCACGGCCGGCAACGGTCGTGGCGAAGGGG